>WURT03054954.1:0-14097 GCA_009936505.3 Holothuria glaberrima
TCATGATAAGCCGGTTTTCGGCAGTCAGGCGGTCACGGTCGGAACCTCTGCACATTATGGCTGCGGTAACTGCTAGGCCTTTTATCGAACACGGTGATGGGGGGTGTAATTTCCAGTGGGTTGTGATCTTGTAAGGTCCATGTGCAGGGAGCTTTTGCAGGCTACAATGTACACAAAGCCCTTTACTGATGTGATGGCTTGTATATGTTAGCATCAACTTTGCCTTCCCAAATGCAAAATA
Organism: Holothuria glaberrima; assembly: GCA_009936505.3. NCBI lineage: Eukaryota > Metazoa > Echinodermata > Holothuroidea > Aspidochirotida > Holothuriidae > Holothuria > Holothuria glaberrima. The sequence goes on from WURT03054954.1 coordinate 242, forward strand.
AGGCCCTAGACCTAACTGCTCATTGATCCTTCAGTTTAAGGTTCTGCAGAATACCCTGCCCCAAAACCCTTCTCACCAAGACTCCTGGAGTCGCAGTTCTGCACGATGATGTAACAAACTACATTCACCTAGGCTTGGGACTGCGACTTTACTCAGGATGGACTTAAAATATCCTTGGGAGAGTAGGCTATGTAAATGCAAGAACACGATGATGCCAGTAACATTTTCCTTGAACCATGAATGTATATAGTGGGCAACACTCCAGAGGGGAGCAAAACGACCAGGAATGGGTTGGCAGCCAAACGAAAAGAAGTTACTGATCCAGCCTCGTTGAAGCTAGGTGCCTGGTAACAGCAGCTGTAAAGTTCTTGATTCCCAGTATCAAAGCAATAACATAAGGTAAGGCATACCAATCACGGATAGTCCTCGGGACAAGGGAAAACTTGTAGCAGTCCTTATTTGCTGCAATAAGGGAGTATGAATCCTGGTGGTGGTGCTGTGATTTACGCTGGACAGACTGGAGAAGGTTCCCAATAGGTAAAGTAAGGTGGCCAGAAATAGTCTGTTTGAAAACGGTGAGGCACCATATTTTCCTTCTAACCTCGAGAGGAGCAAGACCAACAGTATTTAGCCTAACATTTTAGTAACACACCCAAGTGTTCTAGAATTATCATCATTAAACACGAAACATGCTCCTCTTCTTTGAACAGACCCAAGTCGATCAATATTCTTTTTAGTGTAAGGGTCCCAAACAGAAGAGGAATACTCAAGCAATGGTGGGACAAGGGATCTATATGCAAGCTTGGTTGACCACTTACAAGAAGACAAATTCCTCCTAACAAAACCTAAAGCATGATTAGCCTTACCACAGATTGCCTGGATGTGAGCATTCCAATTCAACCTATTAGTGATAATAACCCCAAGGATGTTGATCAACAACAGAAAGACCCTCCCCACCCAGAGAATAATTGAAGACCTTTGATCATTTACCATGAGAAAACCCCATGACAGAACACTTCCCTCCACTTATTTTAACATAATTGAGAACCAGACCACTAATAATAGTAAAGCCCTTAAATATAATTGCAGAACTCCTCAGTATAGGTCTTCCTTTTTTCCCATCGACTATACTTGATTGGAATAAGCTATCCGATGAGGAAGATAACTCACAGACCCTGAACATTTTCACAGTAGGTGTTGTCTGAAATCTTGCTTAAGCTCCCTCTCTCTCTTTCCGTTGCGTTCATGCCCTGTGGGTCTCTAGGATGTACTGTTGATGATGATGATGATGATGATGATGATGATGATGATGATGATGATGATGATGATGATGATGAACTTTATCTGCCAGCGATCAGCCTCAGATCTCTTCACTGAGGGCCGGGTCCACGACTCCACTCAGGATGATGGACTTAAATATCCTTGAAAGAATATATGCGGCCCATCAACTGGATTAAAGGCTACTGGGACTGCGACTCCACTCCAGAATGGTGGCGCAGTGGACTTACAGGACATATCTTGTCATCCCAGACAGTTCCAAATCTCCCAACTTTCCAACTTGTAGCTCTTCCAATAACTGTATAAAGTTCCACCTTGTGCAGATATAAAACTATGTTATTGCTTCAAGATGAATGTCCTGGTGAGCACACAAGGCTTTAATGTCTACCCCAAGTACTCTCTCTGCATTGTGTGTATTGGGAGCTAGGCTCTGCATTTTTTGAATTTTCAAACTTTGCCATCATTCAAAGGGCAGTCACCAACTGAGAATTCTGATACCCCCACACTAAAAATATACTTTGGGGTGATGAGTGTATGGCTTTAAGTTAGGGCCTAGGCTAGGCCTAGAATAATTTTCGCAAAAGTAGGCTATATGGGGGATGTTGCCTAGGCCTAAGCCGACTAGTTCTCAAAATAACCATCATTGGATAGGCCTAACTGGTCACTGGGAAGGTGACTCCACTCTAGAATGGTTCTTTGAAATTGACTGGGGTATTCTGCACATGAGACTAAGGTGAGAACATCACCCTATTGTTAAAACAGGGTTTAGTCAGGTTCCATTTTGCCTGGGGTTTGGTTAGGGATAAGGTTAGGGTTAAGTCAGTTTAGAGGTTAGGTTAGGGTTAAATGGCCTCTAAAATAAGCAATCTCTGAAGAGCTAATGGCAAGGATATCATATGATTGAGCACTATTTAACCTTATTTGGGGGTTAGGGAATGACATTCTATCCCTAGACGCATGTATTCCTTGTTAGGCCTAGGCTAGTCTACACAAGTTTTCTCACTTAGGCTAGGGCCACTTAGCAAGTAAGAATCTGTCATCTAGGCTTGGCCTAGCCTAGGGCTAAACTTAAGCCATCAAAAGGGCTTTCATCACATTCATTTGCCCAATTTTATACAAAATCGTAATTGAGTGTGTAGGTTATCTAAGCCCTATGTAGTATGTAGGCTAGCCTAGGCCATGTTTGCCTTACGTTAGGCTAGGGATTAGGCTAACTGAAGTGAATTGATACTTACGGAAAAGCAAAGAACAAACCGGAGGCACCAATGACAAGCACATATGCAATTGTGACAGGGATATATCGCGTAGATAATCTGCATTTACAGTTACGAACACAACCCATTTTAAATAGTCCACTAGGCCATTTTGCAAAAGAAAAAGGAAAATCCTGTATAATTCCTACTATTCAAGGTTCACTATATTATTAGACTACTGAATATGTACGTACACATACACGAACTATACAGTCTACTATATTAACTTGCACACTAGTACATCACCATAACATTAGCATATAACGCTAGTGTATATAGTACTACTAGGCCGTGTTTTCACTTCAGTAACGTAAACGCCTTGCAACATCGTAATACTCTGCACAAAAAAAGTAGTTCCACACAAAGTGACTACAGTTCAATTAAGACTCTTTTTCATTAACTAAAATAAAAAAGGAAACCATCCACAAAAATAACCGAATAAAAACAACCCTTCATATTTGTCCTTTGTTAATGACTGGAATGTGAAACTTATCAGTATGTAAAAGTTAAATTGTTTCGCGATGCAACAAATTGACCCATATTTCCCGGAAGTGCAAGAGTTTTACGGGAAAACCCTATTACCCTACTCTAAGGGGAAAAACGACTTCTAGTAAGTTGCACATGTTAATCTGTGCACAGCCATACCATTGCCATGTATGTAGCTAGGCAAGGTCGGCCTACGCTCATTATTCCACTAACCATGTAGGCTATTTCTGTCATTGAGGCGGCCAGCGCCTATGATGAACTAGTGTGAAACACCAATTGAAATGCAATCTACCTAGACTACGATGAGAATTAAATCTTAGGCAGACTGTTTGCTTTAAGGAAGAGGTCCGGTAGCAACAAGGTGCGAAGTATCTTGCGACGATTTCAACTTGACAGAGTTAGGACGAAGTGATAATAATTCGAGGACATGGATGTATGGGATAGGTGTACTAAAACTTGAAAGTCCCCAATCGAGAGTGAGAACTGTGGAAAATTGCGATGATGGTAACCTATGCTATGGCCAATCCCACTTGAATAAATAATAGGACTGGGCTTGACACCCAGTTGTCACAAAATTAGCCATTAACCATTCTGAAAATGCAGATAATAAGAAAAAGGTGTGTTTATTTCCTTGTCCGTGGATAGGCTCAATATTAGGCCTAACATTAGGCCTAGGACTTAGGAAGCTTAGGCCAAATAGGCCTAGTTAAGAGGACCAGCCCAGCAGGTTTAGCAGTGTGGTATATATTAGCTTTTAGGTTAGGTGCACCTTATCAGTATCATTGGTTAGCTGGTGGTATGAGTAGTGAGTACCAAATTATCTTAGTCAACAGTCTGCTGAAATAGTATTTGGGTCAGTTTGAGGCTTCCCATACTCATGACAGTTTCTTTCAGGCAGCCAAAAGGTATCAAGGAGTTGACCACAGCATATCTTAGCTCTGTCAGCCCAAAGTGCTCTCACAAGCAAATAATAACTTGATGCTTGTCATCTAGCTGGAGTGAAGTGACCAGTACCTGTATCCTTACTTAGACTTCACTAGCCTTGTATTGTTAGCAATCCCTCATGCAGCCCAATGGAATGCTTGTTCCTTTTGGAGGAGTTATCTTATCTTTAGAGAACAAGAGCAGTAAGGAAACCACAAAACAAACATAGTGTTAAAGCAGAGTAATCCCATTCCCATTCAAGATAAACATTGACAAGTTAAATTGTAAGTGTGTTGGAATCTGATTGTGCTGGACTTGTTGGGTATTAGGTTTGCTTTGGGTCTGGATTATAGCGCATCTTATGTGGCTATTGCCCTCCTTTGCCTATAAACTTGTTATGTTATGTCATGTTATGCTGTATGTTGTGTCTGCCAATTTGGGATTTTAGCTACAAAAGAAGCTTCATACTCACACTGTAGCATTCAAGGTCAGCAATAGGCTATAGGCCTATATGAAATTTGCAAAATTGGGGTGACGCATCATCAAAAATTTTGACTGGTCTCGATCTTTCTTAAATTCACATATACTCATAGTCATAGACAATTGATCTCTACGGATCATAACTATGATTGAGACTATTCATTCTCAGACTTTTCGCACTTTATGCATGCTGGAAAAAAGCCCTTAGCTACTTTTCAGATTACTTTCCCATCAAAGCAGGTGTATGGCGGGTATCTTGGATTAAGCAATGTTCAGTAGAGTGTTGGGAGTGCATTCACCCATGAAACCACTCAGGAAACGTCCAGTGACCAGCACAATTGAAGCAGTGTGACAGCATTCTTCCATGGAGCTGAACACAATAACCACTGTTGCTGTCGAGATTTCCTTTTTTCTGCTTGGGTGATTCAACTTTTTTTCAATTGAGCTAAAGGGACTTTCCTCTCATGTGCCCAATAAACGTCCAAAAATACAGCTATAGAAGTGGTCCTGTTTTGTTTTCTGAACATTCTATCAAGCTGCTAAATCTGGTTACCAGTATGTTACACTCCAGATTGGAAAGCTTGCAAAGGTGCATGGGGGATTTTAATAATGACCAAGAGAATTGTGTGACGGATACTGTCTAAGCGGAGTGCCACCATCGATTGGTGCGGAGAATACCAAGAAAATTTTGGCCGAAACTACCTACTAGATTGCAGGAAATCGCCTTACCTTGGCATTGTGCTTACCTCTTCTGCCCTCTGTCCTGACAAGTTTTTAAACCGCCAGTCTGAAGATACTGTACATAATGCGATGTATACTCGGCCTAGACTTGTAAGCACTGTACATATATAGTCTAGCAATCAGCCTTTGTACAGTTTGTATGGCCCTACAAAACTGCCAGCAAGAAAAATCAATGCCTGTACTGTTGTACACTACATGCAGTACGCACATCCATAGTCCGAGTCTCATACCTCACCATTGCACTACACTTCGGTAAAGTGCATGAAGAAGGGCAGTGATGTTAACACGCATGTGGTGCTAAAACTGCAAGAAGTCAATTTACTTAACACATATTAGACCTGGTTGTAACACTTCAGAGAGTTGTGTATAGCTGCATAGTGGCTATGAAGACATAGCATCTCCTTGGTCTTTCCTATCTGCTTCTAAGTGGTTAGTCAGGTATGCAGTTAAAGTGATCAGAGGGAAATACATTTAAGTACACACTGAAAACCGATTCATGCCGTAACAGCAGCTTCCTGTTCTGTTGTGTCTACTTCCAAATGACTACTCGGATATCATCATACAGTGACAATATCACCGTGCATCTGCAAATCCATGCAGAGAGCTACCTATTCTGCACTCGGTATTTATTCCATAATTTCCAAGCAATGTACAGCTTTCAGATAGGACAAGATGTGCAAGCAAGATTACATCTGCATATCCTTTAATCCACCCAAAAGGGATATCTCCACATGTGCCTGTATCCCATAGTTACTCCAGAAGACTGTACATGTATATGCAGTACAACCACCACAGAGGTTAGCTTTGAATAACCTGCTAAGCAGGCCTGTCAAAGTTAACCTTAATGGTGTATAAAACACCATAAAAGTTAACTTTTATGGTGGAGGCTATCGCCTTCCTGTTTTTAGGAATCTTGATAGCAAAGGAAATATGGCTTGTAGGCCCAACCTTTCAGCTGTAACTTTTAAGTCTTGTGGCTGAACTGTTTCATGTGCTTTCATTATAATTGTCAGTGTTTGGTGTATTGCTTCACAACTATAGCAGTTCAAGTGACATCTCTTGTTACTGTAAGTGGGGATCTCTAAAAATTGGGGTTGTTTTTCAGTACCAGCATTCAACAACATTACTCATGTAAGTGCACTGATAATCAGATGGCTTTTCCACAGTATACATGGTGGAAGATGCATGCTTGCAGGTGATGCTTACTGACCAGGAATCTTATCTGAAAAGACAGAGACACCAGCAACTGGTATTGTGTTCAAATAACTTGATGCAAAAAACCTGGTTTGTTTTGATTCCCTAAAATTAAGTGTGTAGTGATTTACAGCATGATACAGTACCACTAAACCACTATACATCTACAATTTTCTTTCTTTATCAAAACAGCATTGGGATGATATAACACTATGGAGCTGCACTGGCTGTTTAGATGTTTCTGAATCTGTTGTTTAATTTTTGACTTGAATGGAGGACCATCTTTCTTGTGACTTGTTAAGAAACTATTTATTGATCATCAAAACAACCAAGAATGTTTGTGGTAAGTGAAGTAGACTTTATTTCCAGTGTCAGTATAAAAACTAGTTTTGTGTATTATTTTTGATTCGGGCTGGCAAGGAATCTATGCGTTGATGATGCGTGTATGTGTGTGTATGCGTGTTTGTGGCGCTCCTTGTAATAGCGCCATCTCAAGATAGGAATGACGGACACTTCATATTTGGTATGTAGATTTGCCATGTTGAGAGGAAGAACTGTTGTTTTTGGTGGAGGTGAAAGGTCATCTGAGGTCACCAGAGGTCAAAGACTCAAACTTGAAATCTTGGTATCTCAAGATAGGAATGAAGTACACTTTCCACATTTGGTATATAGATTTGTCATGTTGAGAGGAAGAAGCCTATTGTTTTTGGTGAAAGTTAAAGGTCATTTGAAGTCACCAGAGGTTAAACTGCAAAAATTTTGTAACCATGATACATAAAGATAGCAGTGACAGACACTTATCATATTTAGTTTGTAGATTTTTAATGATGGAAGGAAGGGCCCTATTGTCTTTAGTGGTGGTCAATTGTCATCTGAGGTCACGAGAGTTTAGACTGCAAAAAACTTGTAAATGGCTTGTAAATGCAATATCTCAAGATAGCAAAGACACTCCTTTTATATGTGGTATATAAATTTGACATGTTGAGAGGAAGAACCTATTGTTTTTGGTTAAGGTCAAAGGTCATTTGAGGTCACTAGAGGTCATCAACTTAAATTCTTTAACATGATTTATTAAGGTAGAAAGGACAGAAGCTACCCATACTTTGTATATAGATTTATCATGTTGATAGGAGGAACCCTTGTGCTTTTGGTGGTCACAAGTCATTTGAGGTCATCAGAGGTCAAAAACAGAAACTTTGTAAACATGACAGTACAAGGGAGGTGGCACAGACAAATCTCTTCTGTGTTTTTTTTTTTCAATTTTTGGGGGTATTTTAGGTTTTGTTGGGGTTCAAAGGTCATGTGAGGTGAGCAGGGTCAAATTGTGAATGCATTTTAAAAAATGATGTAGCCAAGGAGTGTGAATTTGTGGAATGAACATCCCCCTTTTGGCAAGGAATCACTAAGCCTTTGGGCTTTCTGATTATTTTTCATTTGAGTTAAACACACCACTAACCCCAGTCAAGGTATGCCATTCATTGCACAAATGTATAACACCCCCTCAGTCAGTGCTGCGACTGACATCTTATGCCAATTGACACACCCCTCAGTCACAGACCTGATGCACAGATGTATAATACCCCTCAGTCAGTTCTGCAACTTACATCTTATGTCAATTGACACATCCCTCAGTCACAGACTTGTTGCACAGATGTGAATATTTTGACCGAATGCATTGCAAGGGGAATTCCTATCAAACGTCAAACCAGCTATGGAAAATTTTGAGACTGCATTATTCCATGCTCTTACAGGTTTTTCAGTTGGGGGGGGGGGCGGGGTAAGGTAACTCCTCATATATTTGAAAAATTTTATCTACCTATAGCTGTAGTAGTTTAAATACCATGCTATTTAATCTAATTTTTAGGCTCATCCAACTGTTCGCTTGAAAGGAAGTGAACATTTATGGCAGCCACTTATCTGTACTGACAAAGACTGTGAAAACAGAGATCGGAAGAACCATGTGCACTGCCCTCTATGTCAGAATGGATCTTGCTCAACAGACTTGGCCTACATAAAGATGCACTTTAGGGTGAAGCATGTGGATGAAGGCTTGGACTGTAAAACAGGTATATTAATTTTAAATGTAGGTACACAGTTGTGCCATAAAGGAAGAATGGGGGAGAGGGAGGCGGTTTCTGATGTCTGCCGAAGGCAGAAGGAATCTATGTGATGGTGATGCTATGTGTGTGTGTGTGAGTGTGTATGTGACATTTTGCTTGTGACCATGGTGTCTCAAGAGGATAGCTGTGAGGTATCTCATACTTGGTATGTGGCTGACCCCTACTGAGTAGTTAATCCCAGTTGTTTTGCCATAGTACATTTGGGTTCACCAGAGATCAAAGGTCAAAACATTGAAAACATGATATCTCAAGAAGTGTTACCTTGATGGATTTTATTCTTGGCATGTGGCTGTCCCTTTTTAAGTACCATATCCCTATTGTTGTAATGGAGGTCAGAGGTCATATTTCATTGACAGAGTTCAGATGGTGAAAACCTTGAACAGTGTTTGTAACTTATCTCCAGAAGGGTAAACCATGAAGGATCTCATACATACCATGTGGATACTCTTAAATGAATAAATGATTGCTATTAATTTTGTGGTGGTAAAAGGTCATTTCTGTTACCTGAGGTCAAAATTCAAAACCTTGTAAACACTTTACCACAAGAAGGAAAACTTAGATGAATCCCATCTGTTGCATGTAGGTGCCCCATATTAAGAGGAAGATTCATATTAAGTTTGAAAGTGGTAAAAGGTCATTTGGGGTCATCAGAGGTCAAATCATGAAACTCTGAAAAGTGCTAATAAATGCAATATCTATAGGGTGGCAATAATGGGTTAAATAGTTAGATGAGGTTTTACGGCTCAGTTTGTAACCAAATGGTTTAAATTCAGGCCAGCCACGGCCTTTTTTCCAGTTGTGGCTCACTGGCTTGTTTTCCCTACTCCATTGCTTATACTGAGCACAAAGCATAATGGCAGTAGGTTCCATTTTTAGTCTTTGGTATGACCTGGCCAGGACTGGAACCCCCGACCTTCCGGCTGCAAGTCAGATGCTCTAACCATTTGACCATGCAGTCGGTTGGGTAATCATACTTGGTATATGGATGAACCATGTTGAATGGATGATAACTATGTATTGGTTGGAAGTCAAAGAAATCCTTTGGATTACCAGAACTCAAAAGGATAAAACCTTGTGAAAATGACATCTCAATTCAGAAGGCTAATCTTAATGGATCTGATATTTGATATGTGATACTTTGATATCAGTCTGATCTATGAGTGTGTTCCCACTTGAATACGAGCAGGCGATCAGATCCGGATCTGACCCCAAGCAGGGGATCAATTTGTAAGTAGGAATTCTCTCGTTCCCCAGATCAGATCTCGAGAGCTTGATAGCCCCTTCAGGGAGGATCAGACCGTGCGCAGGCGATCAGAAAAACAGGGAACACAACAGGGGATCAGGGTGACCCGAGATCAAAGCAAACTAACTACTCACTTCTGGAGCGCAGCTTGTTATTCATATCTCCGGCCATACAAACTTGTGTAAACAAACAAGACCTACAGACACAATTTCAATGACGCAACTTCCTGTTGCTTGAACCGGAGAAGGCGACCAGATCTCGTGCAGGGGATCAAATGGGAATGTTCTTGCGATTAGTCACAAACTTTTCCAGTTGACTGAGCTTGGGGGATCAGCATGGGGGGTTCAAGTGGGAACATGGCCTTTGTCTGCGGATCTTTAACTCTAGTACCATGTACATGCCATCAGAGAAATTTGATAACTTCACAATGGAAGCATGTCAGATTTGAATCACAGTATGAATATTGTATTTCAGTGGCAAGGAATCACAAATCCTTTTGGCTTTCTGGTTTTCAGAGAGGCTCTTTCCAGATGCTTTGAAAAATTATCATCCCCTTAAAATGTTACACGGGCTGTTTTTGGTTCCACATGGGCTATTTTCTATTGTTTTTGTTTGCATTTATTTAGCAATAGAAGAGAGATTTTTTGCATGTTTGGTATTGTTCACTTTCTTCAATGTGTCTCCAGTGGCAATTTGGGCTGTTGCATGGGTGAATTGTTCGTGGCCCCTGTGTATTTTGTGTGCAGGATGGCACATGAAAGTAGGAACTGGATGGTCATGCTTGTACTCAAATCTATGATTAGGCTTGTTGTGAACTGAAGGCAAAAAGAAACTGAAGAAGCTCCCTTTTAATGAATATCTGTATATTTGTATTCCAGGGTTTCATAGCAATGACTAAGCCCAAGATCATGGACTTTTTCATAATTGATCAAAGAAAAGTTATATATCAAATATTATTATCCTAAGGTTGCAAGTAAGGAATTCAGCTGGGTCATCTTCTGTAATAGTTGCTTGTAGGGTTTTTAGTTCATATTGTCTTTGAATAATTTAGGATACACTTCCATGTTGATCATGAGGACTACAGTTCCTTTAAGACTCTGGTAACCACATACCTGTCGACTGGGGATTTTGACAGGTACCCTGGAACAGGATCAGTTACCACCTGCAGCAGCAAGTTCCCCAAAGATAAACAAAGATATGTGAAAATAATTGTTCTGCTAGTTAAAGCAAACAACCTTCCAGCTCACTGATGGGAGAAAGTAGGGAATTACAGGGGACTATGGTTTTGGGCTAGATAAGTGATTTGAAAACTTCTCCAAAGGACTTGTCTGTGTTTCCTCCTACTAAACTGTACTGGCTTGAACTGACCTGACCTGAACTGAATGAATTGAAATGAATTGATCTGAATTGAACTGAACTGAAGGAAACTAGACTTAAGTTGAGCATAACCCTTGACCTAAACCTATTCTGCATGTGTGCACAATCTGAGCTGAGCTGAGCTGAGCTTAGCTCACCTCAGCTCTGCTAAAAGCTATAAAAGCGTAAGTAAACCAAACTAAATGAAACTTAACTACTGTAGCTTGCAGGTAGGCTAAGCATGGCTTATGGGATAGGCTAAGTGTTCATTGGTATCTTACTAAAGATAATTTGGTTCCAATTACAGAAGAAATTTTACTAGTTGTTCATAGTTTTTTGAGAGCTGCTAACAGATTTCTGAAATCATGCTGCAAAAATATTGTCTGCATCATCTCATGTAACGATCCATTTTGCCCTCATCTGTAGGTTTCTACTCCTTGAAATGTTATCGTCACTGTAAGATTACCAATATGAGGAAGGAGAAACTACTTAAGACTCCACATTGGCATTGCTTTAAGTGTCGGAATGCATTCATCAGGAAAGACGATCTCTTAATACACCACCTGTCCCACAGAGTGCACAAAAACAATGGCAAGGTTACCACCCATGTTGTGGTTCAGGTTAGTGAGAAAATTTGAGGGCCTTCAGAAAAGTCTCGTCTACATGATCATACATTTGGTCAAAAACTTCATCATACATTTGTATGATGATGCTAATGATCAAATGTATGAATGTATTGACTGCTTTCCCAACAAATTTGAATGCAGAACATGTATGCAAGTGTTCAAACATCAAGCTGCATGTTCCATCTTCCCAATAAGTGTTCAAACATTTGTATGACAATGTTCATGGACAAATGTATGATCGTGTTGACGGGCCTTAAGCTGAAGTATTTTGAAGTAAACCTACCAGCTCCATTAGTTGAAAAACAAGGGGACTGTCATTACTTCATCAAGGGATTGATCATTTTTCTTGATTTACAAAGAGTCTTTTCTTAATTTGATGCCCAAACAAATCAGTTTGCTTGGTTATCACAGTGAAAATTGTTTGTTATTGGAGTGGAGGGGTTAGCTTCAGTGGATTATTTTACGTAACCATCTATGTGATGTTTTCTCATGAAGTTTTAAGAGTCTTGTTTTGGCTCAATACTGCTGCATAACAGGATACCTGCTTCTTGATGGTGAGTTGAAAGCACACATGGTAAAAGATGAATTTATATTATCAGTTAAGTGACCAATCTACAGAGGACAAACTTGTACTCCAATTTTCATTCTGCAGAAGGATATTAATCAAGGTATGCTGATAGAGAGGAATGGGAAAAGTTACCAGACGCTAACAAAGATCAATCCGTGCCCAGCGAAAGTACCAGAAGGCTGCCAGCCCAAAAATGGTGATAGCCATGTACCTATTTTTCCAAAGTCCTATATCTTCACTCAGCCCCCAGCATCTGTTGAAGGAATTAAAGTGGCCAATCAGAGCCCTGCAATCACTAACCGAAAGGATGAATATTCATTAAATGAAGAGAAAATAGCTAAAGGTAATGTTTATCAACTGTTAACAAATAGTTAGGGACAGGTATTACAACCACAGAACTTTCATCTAGATATTTTTAAGTGGGAATGTCACATGCAGACCCAGATGGAATGGGGAGCCTAGAAATTTCCTCATTCCAAAAGTCAGTCTGCATTCATAGGAAACTGGCCATAAAATGTTAAAATATGGTTGACGTCATTTGGCCATAAAAAATCTTTGCTATAATATTGTACGTATCATAGATCTTGTATGTGGCTTGTATTGGTCTTGAAGTGTAAGTGTAATCTGACATCCCTGCAGTTGTGCCAAAATGTGATCACTTTCTTACTGTTATGGGGGGACTGGACGATACAAGCCCTCTATGTATAACATGTTATGCAAGAAAACAAGAAGTTTCTCAAGGTCATATTAACATTTGAACTCAAAAGAGAAACAATACAGGTAATGTAAGTTGTAAAAAAAGGACATAAAAAATTATTGATAATTAAAGTGAATCAACTTATTTCTACATTTTATATCTCAGCAACAGAACAAGCTATGAAAAGGGGAGATGGATGTATAAGATTCATTTTCCAACCTCTAAGATATATATTTTTGTAATTCTAGACTTTACAGTAGGTATATGTTTGTAAATTTCAAATATAAATATTACAAGACATGACAACAGCTGCTACAGGTCGGTTGAGGGACTGCAGTTTGCCCTATTCATGTGCTTCTTGGCTAATTTGAATTGGTGCTTGATCTGAATTAAGAAGCTAAAAGTAAGGGAATATTTGCATTTATAAAATACCCTCTTTTGAGTCATATGTATAGTTATACCAAGAAACCAAATACTTTTAATTAGAAAAATTTTGGTCGGTAAAATTTACAACTTCTTTCCAAGTCAGACTTAGAAATGATTTATACTTCAGGAGACTTAAAGCAAACAACTCTCAGGCTTTAAAGTGAGTAAAACTTTATCCTACTTTTTGGACCTTCCTCCTACTTCAAATTTATTCTTAAAAATCCTGCTTTATGCTACTTTTTTGGATTGCCATCCCCCAAAACAGTTGATAATAAAGAAAATTACTTCATATTTTCCATGAGTCTCAAGTAATTCATCTACCCTTCAGGCAGCTTCATACTTAAATGGTTCAAAGCTCCCACAAAATGGCAAAAACAAAAGATTGTTATATCGATTGAGTAAATTTAATCAAAATCATGACTTTGATTGGTCTCTCACTGATGACTTGTACAGTGTGGGTATGG
>WURT03054965.1:0-14096 GCA_009936505.3 Holothuria glaberrima
GCTCAAATATTAACACAAAACTATTTTTCCAACACCTTAAGATAGAATATTTCACCAGTGACTGAAAGAAATGGGATTACATGGCATTATTTGGAATAAAACACATCATCGAAACCTCAATGCATTTTTGCATTCTGGTTTAGACAATTGGAAAGTTTTGGGAAATTCCTATGTTGTTAATATGTTGTCAGATTTTTATAACATGTTGTGCACAAGACCTGCAATCATATAGTATGGACTTAAAAAGTACAAGGAATTGGTTGTGAAATATACGAAAGAACCAGTTTCTCAGAGAGAAAAGATTAAACAAGCTCATCTTGTATGATTCCTTTATTCATTGGTGAAATGCTACTTACCTTCCAAAATTATGACTTCGTTTCATTTCTTTTTGACAAACATGAACTGGCATGTGGCACTATACTGTAGCACTTTGCCATCATACTGCTAGTTGTATTTCATTTTTCATTGAGAAGTGAAAAGCATCATGCTATTTTTTTTTCTTTTCAGGTTACAGTGATGGTACCTGTGCCAAACAACCTACTTACTATGGTGGTGGATGAGGGTAGGAGTTGAGTGTTTGTTAACAAGCACTCCCTGCCTCTCTTGTTTTGTGGTTTTCCTTGGAAAGATGCTCCTACATCAGAACTTACTTAGTTTTGCTGTCAATACATTGTCGTTGTCTACTGAAAAGGCCTAGTATTGCTGTATTTGCCCTCTAAAGTAATTACAGTTCCTAACATGCACTCATTTTTTGTTTGTCATAGTTACAAAGTTTGTTTAAAACATGCATTGAAAAATGTTCCTTAAGTTAATAATCATTACTCATGCAATGGAAGTAGAAAGCATGTGAATGAAAGAGGTAGACTCTATCCCACCCCGTTATCACCATAAACAGCCTGTGTTATAAATTTCACATCCCAAACATGAACACACAAGGCATTTTTTCAGTAAGAAACTTTTCCCTTCCTAAGAAAAGGAAATCTAGAACACTTATAAAGCCCAATCAAATTGCAACATTTCTTCATAACTTTTACTGATAACATGTCTTTCAGATGAGGTCAATTTTTCCATACTTTCCCCAAACTTGTATTATTAGTATGGTGCATTTTTCTGACGATAAGCCAGCATCATTTGTTGTTTTACTTCTTCACATCAGCCTAATGATGGCAAAGATTTAAAGTCACTGTGTGAAAAAATCTTTACTTGAAAGTGCTTCTGAGTAGTGAAGTTTTAAAGTAAGAAATGATATTTTTTATTTTATGAATATCTAGTCTTTCATTTTTTAAGTGGTGGTCATTCGGTGAGTCACTTTTTATCACCATGGGATGAACAAATATTGTGCATTGCCTACTCAGGAAATGCTATGATAGGCATTTATTATTCTATTTTATACAGTCTTGTAATGCATGACCAGTAACTATTAGGTCCAGTAAGCTGGTGGCTTCTAGGCCTGAGTTGAGCAACTTTACCTGTAAGAATTCCAAGAAGCAGGTCTGGTGGGCCAGTAGAATTTTAGGTTAGGCTATGCGCATGGAGGAAATTGGGCCAGTTTCAAGCTTCACCAGCAGCTCTACAACCTCACTGAACCTCATAGTCTGTGGAAAATGCAATCTAAGTCAAACCCTGGGTTATACTATTGAACAAAACAAGTTTTAGTGCCTCACTGCAGCAAACTATCAAAACAGTGCTAATTTCTTGAAGTTAACATTTTTGTTTTTGTGTTAATGCAGTTTAGAATAATTATGCAAAAATCAACATCTTTGAATTACATTTCATTTCAAGTACATAATATCCAATTGTCATGTGTCTCAGTGATATAAGTGGTATAGGTAATAAGTGAAATATCAATCCCAAAGATTTATTCTCAGGGCACTGTTTAGATATAAAAAATGAAAAACCTTGCATGTTGTTATTCAAAATCATTTGTATAATTAGTTGTCAACATCATATGTCATCATATATAATGAGTTTTTCCAAACTTCTAGTACCAGAAACTTATCTGCAAAATTACAAAGATGTACAGTATGAAACAAAGAAATCATTGTTATGTAAAAATTTTAACATAAAATGAGAAGAGAAAATTACTATCAAAATCAAGAAAAATTACATGCTAGCCTAAGAGATGAATCAATTGCATTTAAAGTCTAAACAGTTTTAGTTTAAATTGACATCTTGAGCAGAAGTTAGCCAAATCTTTGCAAAAGCTGTTATGCATGCCTTTCCACGTGACACGTCCTGTCATGTGACCTTTAAGTAACCGGCTAAAATTGCAAAATATCATATATAATAAAGTTTTCAAAAGTAGGTGGGGGAAGGCTTAGAAATTTTCCAGCAAGGGTTGGTATCTTATTTTCTATACTATTGCGTTCTTTCACCATTCTTTAAGTAATTGCTTTAGGGTTTTGCATTACAGTCTTACAGCATCACTGCTTATGAAGAAAAAGTCAGAAATTCTCTCTGTTAGCTACAGAATATTGGGAAATGCCTTTTTTGGATGTTTTAAAAGTGATCAAAACTGATTGCAAAAAGCTGAAGAGGATTAATTTAAGAATGTCTTTTTGTCATCTATCATAATGTTTGTATATTGGTACACAGAGATTTAAATATATATTTGCTTTATCTTTTTAGTGAATTACAAAGTTGAAAGGGGAATGGGATGCATTGCCAGGAAATTTGCCAAGGGGAAGGGGAGGTAGGGGGCTCTGTTTCGTGGAAGGGGCTTCAAAAACAAAAGTTATATTTATCATTTGTGAATATTTCACTAGGGGAGGGTGGGGCAAGACTTGCAGGGGAAGGGTTGGTACTGCAAGCCTCTCCTTGGCTACATCACTGAGGGGTACATTGAGCAAACAGGAACATGATAGTCTTTCTAGGGACATTTGGAAATAATGGTTTTCATTGTTCTGAAAGTTATCAAAGATGGTAGCTTCTCTCTCGATCACCTGCCTTCCTAATGGGCAAGTTCACCATAGGCCTGACTGACTGGCATTTCCAAGCTAGGCTTTCAAGTTTCAAGAAGATAACATTCAAGTGAGAAGGATGACCTTTTGGAGAGCTACCACTTCTCTATAATGTATAGTGATAAATACACTGGTGGTTGAAAATATGCAGTAGTCGTCAGGATAAAATGTGACTGTTAGTAGATACGACCCCTTTAAGAGTCACTCAACTTAAGCCCTCAAAAGGCTAAAAATGTGAATGTTCTGTATACCTGTCGTAACTGTTTGACTGAAATAAAGAGTAACTACCCAGATCAATCTTATAAATGGCTGTCTTTATTGATGAAACTATAGGGTGTTACAAATCAACTCGACTTCTTTTGTTTTGGTGTTGGTGTTGGAGGGGGCAGTTGGGATGAAGGTATGGGGCCATCCCCCCCCACCCCTTTCCCAACCTTACAGTTCTTATCGCCACCATTTCCTTCCCTACAAAATCTTATAGCTACACTATCCAAAACATGCGAGGCTATCATGGGCACTCAATGCAATGTATAATTTGACATGGGATCACTTTTCTTTGGATGCACCCACGACCTATATCACTGGTACCTGGTGTAATTAGGCCTACGTCCTACGGCATCTGAGTGATGTTCCTGTTAGGAAGCCCCCATACTACCGCTTCCACCATCTGCTCTCACCATTTCCATTTCCCCTACACCACTCCCACCAACGCGACACTGATGAGTCTTAGGTGTTTAATGCACATTATAGTTAATTAAATGCATTTTTCAGTGATCTTAGTACATAAAATGGCACAGAACATCACCCCTTCGTGCCCCAGATAGACGTTGCCCTGGACTCCTTCATTTATCCTAAGACAGGACGCCACTCTCATAAGGTAGCCCATCCCGTTCCTGTGGAGCCGTGTGAAGGTACTAAAAGTCTCTGTCTTTGGTGACAACCAGGAGAGATTCGATTGAGAGCGAAGGGATCTAGACGACTATTGTTTTTGAAGCTGATCCGGATTGTAGACTGGCCGAATCGTTTAATGATGTTTGATGAGATAATAAAAGAAAGAATTGGTGGCTTGGAAAAGTGGGAGAATTTTGTTATGTAATGGATGTTATTGCATTAAAAAGTGTCAAGAACTATTCCTGAACTTTGAACCAAAGCTCCGGTCAAGTTAAAACTTGGTGGGCAGGTATGTTATTGCACTTGTGCATATATACTTAATTGAAGACGCCATAGTCAAAAGTTTATACGTTAGAGGTCAAATAAACTAAAAACTTTTTGCCATTATTTGGTTTAATCAGTACGTTAGAAAAATCATTAAACCAAACCATCTGAATGGCAGGATGAGGCAGACTTGAAATTATTGCCTTTTGGTGGCACAGGATAAAGGTCAGAGGGAAAATGTAGGTCAAAGGTCAAATTGGCCTAACTTAGTTTGTGAAAAGGTGTAATACGATTTCCTCCCCAATCTTAAAGTCCGATCAAGTTCAAAATTGGTGAGTAGGTGGGTATACCGTAGGTACCTGACCATTAAAAGAGTAGACCCACATTTATGTTTGATATGTTAAAGAGGAACATATTTTAAGCATTCTGTGAAATTTTCATTCATTTCACATGTTCTGTTCTCGAGATATTATGGCACATCTTCTACCAAAAGTGAATTTGAAGCAAGCAGGTGTGATGTCGTGGCTTCACATTGACAGCCAATGTATTGTTTCACTTAGAAAACCTATTACCAATTTTATACAACAAAATTCTGATATATTCATACCATAAATGCATCCTGAGCAGTGGAATTTTTAAAACTCTATATGCCCCCAGGGGCAAGTTACCAACCCTAATCAATCCAAGGTCAAAACAATAGGATGAAAAATAAAGCAATACAAAACATTAGTTATCATTGTGAAGCCATGACATCACACCTGTTTACTTCAAGTTGACTTCTGGTAGAAAATGTGATAACTTCAGTTGCAAATATCTTGAGAACCGAACATGGAAATTGAATGGCAATTTCACCAGAATGCTTTGGATAAGCTCCTCTGTATTGTATCAAAAAGAAATTCTGGTATGGACTATTCTTTTAAGTTGTATACACAATTAATGCCACAGGTTACAGGTAAAAGGTCGAATTACTTAAAATTGCATTTTAGCCCATATCTGTTTGATAGTGCATCAAAAATGTCAAGACAAGACCCCGGTCCCTAATATTCGTAAGAGCGGCCCGGGGGGGGGGGTTGTCCGCGGCCAGATATTACCTGACATTATTTATCGCTTATAAAGATATAGGCCTATCAGGCAAAATGGTCCTAAAAAGGCCGGCTAGCAATCACGATAAGTACGCTTCACAAAGAAGCATATTTTTGGAACCGTATTAGTCCATGCGGGGTTAGCACTTTGCACTTAGAAGTATGCAGCCAGTAATTGTGATCGCAAGGATCTAGGAGACCATTTTTTAATTAAGCTCTTTTAGATACGACGAATTTCCTGGCAAGGGTGTGCACCCAGCAAGATATATCATCTGATAAACTGGTCAACATTAAATTAGATTCGGTTGCCGCATCATGCATAACTGATTAACCGTTTCAAGTATGGTATAATCCAGATTAGTTCTACGATGATCCCGGATCAGGGATATAAAGAAAAAACTACGAAAATGTGCGCATATCGTAGTCACGTTCATATTGGTACGTGGACAGTGTCCTTCATCTGTACATAAATTATTTACCTCTGTACTTGGTTCAAAGTCATACCTGGGAAAATGTCAGAGGGGGCCGGGGGGGGGGGGCTCCGAGTCCCATTGGATCGGTGTCTCAAGCTTGCACTGAGTAACAACTCTAGTGTTGCTCTTATTTGCACGAGCAAAGGGAGAAATTGTTTCACGCACATTTTAATAAAGTGAAAAAGTAAAGATTTTATGACTTCAAAATGAATGTATGTATGAATAAGAGCATTTAAACAGGCACGAAAGTTCTCGATCTTTTCTCACAAATCGAAGAAGTGTTATCGTATACCTCACACTGTTGTCTTAATGCTCTTTGGAGCACCCACTGCTGTCACTCCTGTTCAAACTTACTTTTGTACAGTTGGGAGGAGAATAGCGGCGGCCATTGGTGATTCCAGCACTGAGCGTAAGAGTAAACAAACTGACAAGGCTAATTTCATTTTCTTTTATAATTTACAAAGAGCAATTCACAACATTTTTATAATGGAAACCCGAAACAAATAACCGTAAAAAATGATAGAAATAATTAGTCTTAAATGTACACATAGCCTACATACATTTATCGTTATAATATGAACTGAAGATGCGCATATCGAGTGAACAAAAACTGAAAAAGAAACATTTTCTCCCCCCCGCCCCTCGTGGGCTTTATCCAGGTTTGTTCCCATTACTCTTTGAAACTATATATGTATATATATATATATATATTTTAATATTAATATTTATTTATTTTCATTACTTTATTAACAAAAATGTTAAAAAGTACACATAAAACCCAGGACATGGCCAACATGCCTATGGAGACCACCAGCATGGGTCAACGCAGCGTGTAACAGACACACACACACACACACATATATATACATATACATATATTAGGTTCACATGGTGCCACATTCCATTTTGAATGGTAATAAAGGAAAAACTGAGTCGGCACTATTTAAATCTTGCTGTCACGTCTGAAGCCACAAGAGTTATGGTATATAGTTAAGTACGTGGTCCTGCGCGCGTGACTTGCTTTCTAAATTTATTTCTTCAGACCTTTCCTTCGTTAACAGAGGCTAGCACTTTACTTGGAATGATTTAAAAATAATTGAGACTAACTACTAAACTTTCAAGCTATATGTATATCATTGTCTCTTGGCATACGTTATTTTTTATATTCTTCTTTTCCATTCATTACTTTTTAATCCGAGCATCACCCAGGTTCTTTTAATATTTAGTGTAACACAGGAAAAATTCAAGAAAAGTCACGTTTCTAGTTGTTTGTCTTTGCTTGAGAAAAGACACTGATATAATCATTTTTTCTCAGATGATGTTGGAAGACAGGGGCTATAATAAATATCCTATAATGAATTTTTCCTCGAATGATGTTGGAAGTCAGAGGCTATAATAAATATCGTAGTACAAGAAGAACCATTGTGCATTTGAATTGAGCAAAACTTAGACTATATGTATCTATATGAGTCGATCAAATTATATTTCAAAAAAAGGACGAAAATTTAGAATTTTCCTTTGTGGGAATTGTGCGAGGTACAATTATCCGAGGTGCCAATTGTCCGGGTGCGAATTGTCCCTCCGAAAGGGGGGGGGTACCCTTTGGAACTGTACGCGTGGAAACTGACAGGTAATTGTCATAGAACCGTTTGCTTAAATACAAGTTTGTGTTTGTATCAACTTTTATAGAGGTTGTCACGGCAACCCTTTGACCCCTCTTGAAAAACTTTTGTGTCGGGTGATATCTCGGCCAGTTTTTCATTTACCGCTATAGCGATGTCATTGATACTGTTAGGGGTATTTCGGACGTCTATGTATTGTGGCATTAAATGTCAATTAAAAATAATTATTAATTTAAACACATTTTGTTTACTCAGTCATGATTCGGAATAAACTATCCATTAATAATCTTGTAGTTTTTTTTTTTTGTAGTTAACCTATGTTTTAATTTGCGAGTATTCTCTAAAACCCGCTACTATTTGCATTGCGCGCAAAACATGCATCATGAAGCGGGTGGAGCTTTAGTTCGAAAAGACTACCAGCAAGACAATTATACCGTTGTGCATGTGTGTGTTAAGTCTTTTTGATTCGAAAAGTTGTTAATTAAAACAATTACACGAATCAGGAGGCTACAAAACAACGCAGAGAACATCAACCGATCTGTGACGATAGCCAAGGTTCTTGCTTCTAGTAGAATCTGAGGAAAGCAAAAAGTCGAAGGAATTTTTCAAGTCAAATGACGGCATCATATATTTGAATAATGAAACTAAGACAATATAAATACCTTTATTGTCACCAACGCCCTTCAACGTAAAGGAAATCGAATTGTCCGTAAATTGGACATTTACTTATGACTGTGCGATATGATTTGGATAATCTACTGCACCAAAGTGGCTACTTGTGTAGAAAAAAACCAGATAAATCAACTCCCGTTGATAGTTCGAACAACAGAATCACATCCAACATATAAGCATAGGAAAAAAGGGGGCAGTTGGGCGACTACCCCCACTATTGAGAGTGCGAGGTCAACACCTTCCCCCCCCCACTCTCAGGTATTTGTACCGTAATTAAAATTGCCTACCCATTATTTGCAGACAAACCAACATGTTTTTCGTTGCATTCACAAGTTTTCTTGCGCATTAAGTAGGCTATATAGAGCAATCCGTGCTGAAAAATGGCGTGCTCTGCGTGAAATTTTGTATCTGTGTTTTTCTTCTATGTACGAAAGGAACAAGTCTTAGAGCAACTTTCATCTGAAATCTTTGATGGAAAAACATACACCCTTAAAGCAAAAGAGCAAAATTCACTTCAAAAAGATATTTCATATCATGTTTGTGAATTAAGTATTGCTCTATTTGGAGTGAATTCAGGGTGAAATTCACTCTCACTAGGAGTGGTCCCTCAGCACACTCTTTTTGGAGTGAATTTAGCTCTTTCGTTTTTAGAGCATAAAGGTTCATCTGTTTGGAGAGTTCCTTTTGCCGACATATGCTTATGTGGTAATTTTTGTTGGCTGTTTTCTTGACACTTTAACATCCTATCGCATATAACTAAATTGGCAGCTACCTAGTTCATTGTTCTGGCCGACGAGACAATTCACTCCCTACAATTTCATCAGATACTGACATTGTAACTATCTTTAAGTCATCACTTAACCAGTGGTGACATAGAAAGAGGACAGGAGAATCTTCCAATCTCTTCGATAGCAATAGCCAAGATATAGTAAATAGTAAATGTCCTTTCCCCTTGCCCAGTCCACCTGGCCCATATACTTAGTTATCCTACACTGCTTTGCGGTTAATTTTGGAAAGTTCATCCTTAATCACACAGTCCCCTTGTATATATGGCACGACACAATGTAGGCAAAAACAAATTATTTCCTATCTCGGGTTCTTCTTTTGCTTACCATCAATGCAGATTTTTCAACATGCTTTAAAATTTTTGCCGTCCATTGCAGTTCTGCAGACTACATTCATAACCAACATTAAATCAGTTCTACACTGCTCCGGAACTGGCTGAGTCAATGGCAAACGAACAGCCCTGGTCGGCTCGCTAATTTTTTTCCCCACTTCGATTTGTCCATTTTGAATTTTTAGGAATTTTGAAAATTGTTTCGAAATAATGGTTAGGGTTAGAATACAGGTTAGGGTTACGTGAGGAAATCTGGCATGTTCTTTCACCCCGCGGCGTCAGAATTACAAAAATATGCAGAGAAACTGTCATTCGGGAGAAATGACGTTGCTCTGACGTGGCAGAAGCTGATTGGTCCATTGCCAAGGTTTTCTCCATATCGAAGTGGGAAAAAAATTCGCGGCCGGCTCATGACGAATAGTGTTTACTTTTTCGTTAATCCTAAACATGTTTTGCTTTGTTTCACAAAACTTGTTAGTTTTCAGGGCTCTAAAAAAGTTAATTCTAGTGCATGACAGGTGCATGAGTACATAAATTTATAATACTTCCAGCGCCATTTTGCGTCTAAGCCCGGCCCCTATTAGTGCAAAATTTTCAAAGTAGAGGTGTACACATTTCCTCACAAATCCCTCCTCAAAGACGGTCGACTAGAATGTCTTAGGGGTCTTTCATAGGAAAAGCACCCCAGTCCAAATTACTAGTAAAGAAACGTTAATTTGCCTTTCTTTCGGAAGTGTACTAAATATCCACAACATGAGATATCAAACTAAAGACTGTTTAAATAATTTCAACTTTTTGTGAAGTGTCATTTTCTGCAATCTGGGGGCCATTTTGGACGAAAATTTTCTTGACACGCTAAGAGACACGCTAAGAACCGTATGTGGTGGCGCTCCTCTAAGATACATTTTCCAAAGACCCTTCAACTCTCTGGCGAAGAGCCGAAGGGTGAAAACCAAACGTTTACTCCGGAAGGAGTTTTGTTCCCCAAATGAGTTACGTCCCCAAGGGACAACTTAGACTGAACAATACCAACCTCTCGACTCTCAGACCTTTACATCATGGGTCTGTCATGCGTGGTCCCTTTCTAGACTGCCTCCACTGAAATACTACAGTAAAACGAACCCTTCAAGAGGCCACTGACCATACATTCTCATTTCACCTCCTCACTTAAAAACACGTTCTTACGTCTATGTCAAGGAAATTATTAGGGTCTTTGTCTGCTGTGTTCGCATAGGTTTCTTACCTAAAAGAGGACCTGCTTTCAGAAGTAAGAGACTTTACTAACTGCCGAAATTCTGAGTTTTTCCCATTGAAAAAATTAAACAAGGGTTTAAGTATCGTATCTTACTACCTCTTGATGGTCATAATCGTCAAGGTTTTCTGTGACATCCCCGCAGTTTTCTTTCGTCTTTTCTTCAACAACCTTCTTGTTTAACATTTTCTGCTCTACATCTTTCAGCTTCATTTCCTGTGGCACAGGATTGACTCTCTTCTTAAGTCTGACATTCCTCAGCCTTTGTGAAAGCGATGGTATACACAGAATGACAGGCAAATACTCAAGAAACAGGCGACGAAACCACTTCCACCGAGGTAAATTTCTTGGTCTGTCCCCGTATGCAAAGTTCATGTTCCCTAACGACAGTGGAACAGTCAAAACAACGAAAATGAAATTCGAAGAGAGATAGTTGGAGAGAATAGATGGCTCATTACTGATTGGGAGTAGATCAGACATCAACAATTGAAAGACAGTCAGACCGAGAACCATGGAAACGCCCATAGAGGCTCGTTCCCCACAGTCCGGCGGCGCAAAAAAAGTCATGAAAGCCAACAGACAAAGACACGTAGAAGGGATAATTAAAGTACTAACATAGTAACTTGGATTTCTCTTTAGAAAGAGGCAGAATGTCGCTATGGATATGTTCTCAAACTTGTGTTTTGAT
Source organism: Holothuria glaberrima (assembly GCA_009936505.3). Classification (NCBI taxonomy): domain Eukaryota; kingdom Metazoa; phylum Echinodermata; class Holothuroidea; order Aspidochirotida; family Holothuriidae; genus Holothuria; species Holothuria glaberrima. The sequence goes on from WURT03054965.1 coordinate 11,022, forward strand.
GTCATGTCTGGAATAAAACGACGTGACGTATTGCCAGTAAATGCCACAATATCCCATTGAGTGGTTGTATTGACACTGTAGATTCCAGTACCCGTTACCTTAAGACGAGAGATGGAGTCGGGTTGGTTTTGGAATCCAAAGAAGAAAGGACAAACTTGTTGGTCGTAAGGAAAAAAGTCGACCCTGTTTGGAACAGACAGGTGCGAAATCATTATTACTAAGTTAAGTAAGATATAATGAGATCGTGGCCACTGAAGTAATGCAAAAAACGTATTTGTCCTGCATCAGCATGTTGAAACGTATCTTTATATCATCAAGTTTGCTCATAGGCGTACGGGACTCTTCCAAGGGGGGGGGGGCAGAAAAGTTTTTGCAAGAATCTCAAAAAGTTGACCGGATTTCGCTGCGGTTCAGGTGCATAAAATAGACGACTACACCACTACATGTGCGCGAAGCGCGCGAAAATTTTTGCACATTTTTCGGGCATTCGATCAAAAATTCGGGAACTCAGTAGAAAATTCGGGCAATCGTTTCACTCTTACTTCTTCTCTGCCGGAATGTCACCTATTCTGTGCCCGAATTTTTGTCGTTTCCTGCCCAAATTTTCGACCTTAGAAATTTTTGGGGGGACAGTCTGACCCTTCCCCCACCTCGTACGCCTATGACTTTGCTTGCAATATCATTATTCTTTCAGAACCGCAAAAGAAAGGGAAGACGCACAACGCATCACACACACAAACACAGACAGTAATTCGTAAAAGACAATGAAACAGACAAACGCAAAAACGATAAAAATATCAAGAAACATTTCTACGTTCCAGTAATTTTCAACATTTTCAATTTTCCAACAAAGGAACCCGTTTCTTTACTTTGATAACTTTTATGCTTGTGAAAGGACGAGCTTCAAGGTTTTTTTAACTGTAGCCGATCCATACGTTTTAAACTTCCCAAAATCTAAAAAAGTTCCAGTTGCCCCTGTAACCCCGCCAGGGTCTACATAGGCAGAGCCCGAACGTCAATATTTCCTCTCACTTTTCGTCAAACCTTGCGTATCATACTTATGTTTCTTAAGGAACATTACCATTTAATCAGGGCTGCCACGTAACATCCGAGTCCGAACTTCGACTCGATTCCGGACTCGAGTCTGTTTATCGCCGGACTCGGAATTGACTGGGAATGGGAGGTCACGGAATCGGAACTGTTCCGGAACGGGCTCAGCTGGACTCGGAGCCGATTCCAGTCGAGTCCACAAAAATGAGAGTTTCATTAATGTGTCGAAGCAATTTTACTATTGGTACACAATTTAACCAGTACATGGTCACACACAGTCAACTAAATTGCAGTGTCAGGAAATTGACTCCTGAAAGTGCCCATTTTCATCATACGTGTAATTGTTAACAGTACAAAAGCATCTGTGTGAGTCGCTACATTCTCAATGGCCGGACTCGGAATTGGCCCGGAATTAAAAAACCTGGAATCGGAATCGGCTAGGAATCGGAAGGTACTGGACTCGGCCCGGAATGGTGGCCACTAAAGTCAGAATTGAACCGGAATTGGGTTAGGTGGACTCGGTTACAGCCCTACATTTAATCATAATAAAATTACACTGTATTTCATTCCTTTGATAACAGCTGAAGCCTTGGTCATTTACGAGAAAATATACATAGTGAAACAGTGCACGAAAGGAGACGTGATGTCTTTTTGAAAGGGAGTGTAGTATTTGGTTAAATAACATAACATGGCTGTGAATGAGTTAAAATTAAAATAAATGAAGTGCAATGCTAAAATCTTGAACAAAATCACAGAGATTGCTTAAAGTTTCGACCAAACAGTACTTTCCTCAAAGGACACAGAGTGGGCTGTAATATTGGTAATCCTAAGTTTACTTCACCAGTTGACTCGAGCAGTATTTGACCTTCGTCTTTATCCACGATGTTCACTCTACCAGGAGCAACACTGTAAAAAATGATAACCACCTGATGCGTGATTACACGAATCTGGTGAAGTTGATCATAAGGATGCTTTCAAATTTTCATCATAACACTTTTCCGAAAAACAGAACTGCATCTCAAACCTCTGTAGAGGCCTCGCATCTATATGGGATATTTCAATCTAATTTGTAGTATGATGTGAAAGGTTGAAAGTACGTATCTGCCGTTATACAGTTTCAAAAAGTTTCACCGAGCGCTTCGCTCGCAGCCGTTATCGGTATAGATGGTGATTGTTAATACACTTATGACGATAAAGCATTCTGAAACGCGCGTGTGTGTCCTTCATCCCTTTTGTTATACCCATCAGGGAGGTCTAATATCACCTACTTACACCTATACTCTCCCTCCCGCCCATTCCCCATTGCTGGAAGCTGTTTGTCTGGATTTTCGTTCAAAATTAGTAAACATACGATAGTTGTAAAGTGTACGGCATCATTGGATGTCAGGTATAATAAGCATCATGTCAGTGTCCCATTTTATATAATCACTCCAGAGCTTCCAGGAGGGCCCATACCGGTGTCTGCCAGCCTTAGATACCCTTTTATAATGCACAATGAAGCAAAGGAGAATTTTTTTAATAGTCCAAGAATGTTTCTGTGGACTCCACGCAGGTAATTTGGGGTAAAAACTTTCCCCGAATAGAAGGCAGTAAAGTAGCCAAAATGAGGACTTCAGGAGGTTTGTTGACAGCATACCCTTCACTTAGAAAACATACTCTTTCACCTAACCAAAAATTAGAATTCACTACATTATGGTAATTTTTCAGCCATATATGATCATTTCCAAAAATATTCCACAGATAGCACCATTTTGTCTCAGGCAAACTTAAATTAACAAAAGTTCCCCACTTAGACCCCTCCCAGAACGGCACCTTTATGTAGCGAAAAAGGAAAGATCCCCCACTACTGTATACAATCAGGGCCGTCGCCCCCCCCCAAAGTTCGTAAGAGCCACGGTAGTCGGAAAATCTGAAATACCAGTGGGAATTTCTGATTCCTCAGTCTAGTATATTTTCCGACTGAGCCTATGTCAACTTTGTATCTATTTTCCAACTAGATCAAGTGAGAATAATACCAAACATTAT
>WURT03054975.1:0-14094 GCA_009936505.3 Holothuria glaberrima
TGTTTCGCTCTGGTCAATTTCCTAACCACAGTATGCAAAACAAGGCAAGGAATCACTAAGCCTTTTGGCTTTCTGGTGTAATGATTACAATTCAGTATGGAAGTGAAAAATATAGTGGAAAAAATGATGTCTTTAAAGTTATCTTGTAAATCCTTACCCATATGATCAGCCAAGCAGCAGGTGGAGTGGGAATTGAGGAATTTGAAAAGGGGATTCCAACCATATGGAATGTTAGCAAATTTCTGAAACAGTTTGTCTGTCTAGGATACAAATTTACTGACTGGAACTGATGGATATAACCCAACCCCATCTCCCCGTTTCCTAGCTAATTGTAATTGTAATTGTATGTGGCCTATGTCCCTCAGCCAAATTACTCTATCCACTTAAAACAGCATCTTGACTTGCAGTCACCGCAAAGTCTGCTGTACAACCAATCAAAGTAGCTGCCGACTTGCAGAATCAATCTCATCATTTGCCTTCAGTTTAGGACTGAGATCCCCAAAATGTTCTAAATCATTCATCCCATTAACCTGATACTATAACAAAATAGAGTGAGGTCAGTGACATTTGGTTAATAACTTGTAAAGGTGATGATAATTAGCAAGTTTTAAGCTTCATAACAACCCTGAGAATGTTGTCCAAAATCTGAGCCTACGATCCCTCTGAATCCTTTAAAGATTCAGTGGTAGATATTGTACTTGTATACATTATTATATAGGTGTTATGGTCTCAGGGTAGCCAGCTCAAACGTTAACTTGAAAGGCATCCAAAATTATGTAGATGGTATTCATTTCAGAAAATAGTTTCCATGCATGTGTACAATACTCAAATTAAGCCCTGTCTAATATTTTTGAAAAGTTTTCTTGAATCATTTTCCTGCACGATACTTTTTCCTTCAGAGTTGCTTGCTGTGACCACTAAGCTATCCTAACAAGTTTATAAACAAATGTATTTTGAGCCAGCCTAGCCTTGTGTTTCGAAGTAACACTAAGTGAGAGGCAGTTACAGTTTTGGTTAGTGTATGCATATTACTTTGTGCTAGGCTAGTAGAGCCAGGGTGGGATCATGATTTATTGCAGGTAAACTTAATTTGGGGAATTTATGGAATCATCTATAATTTTTAAAGCTATTGTTGAGCCTGAAATATGCTTCACTTACAAGAATTTGATCTGGGTGTTGTAGGTTGTAAGGCCTAACAGTGAATGAAGCCTGGCGTAAGATTGTTACAAACCCTGGGAACCGATTGTCAGATTCTGTGATTTTGACTTCAAGGTAACAACATGTAATGGAAACGATCATTTCTATGAAACCTGGAGGCCTTTGCTGGTGAGATTAGTCTGATTCCTCATGGACTTAGGCATTGTGCAATTATTATCGTAGGGGGTGGCTCATTCTCTTAAGGAAGAGAAAATTATTACTTAAGAAATTCAATACGTAAGGCATTATATTATATCTACAGTGTGTGTTAATGCCTTCTTTTGTACACTGTGTAAAAATGTAGTCAATGTAGTGAATGTTGAAAATGCCATAACTTACTACGTGTTCTTCAGTTCTTAGGCCTGTGGGCCTGGCATATGGGAACATTAATATAAAATGTGATAATGATTGAATATGAAGCTTTATAAATGTCTGTTAAATTTAGGTTCTGGTGTGGAAAGGTGTAAGATTTCTAATGCTTTAAATTTAAAATTAAACATAGTTTTGAATACATTACAGGTAAAGTTAGTCAGGGATGTGAGAATGTGTGACAGGGTGGTCTGGGAAGGGACTAGTTCTGGGTGATTACATGTTGATGCCCATGTGTTGACTTAAAGAGGCGTGTCTTTTGGTCAAAGGTCAAAGGTGTTTTGATATCACTAGAGGTCATACTATGAAATCCTTGTGAAAGACATCATCTCAAATAGGATAACTTGTTGAATCTTATTCTTTACATAGACATGCCAATTTTTGAATCACAGGACCCTTTGTATGCTTGAAGTAAAATGTCATATAAGGTTACCAGAGGTCAAATGTTTCACAAATCTGCACAAAATGTTTTAAAAGAAAATAAGGTACATTTTTAAAATCCTAAAAACTGCAATAAATACCTTCATTTTGATTACACAGTGTATCTAATGAGTACCATGAGGATGGATTCAACTCTGGGAAAGATTAACCTGAAAACACTAAAAGATGATTTCCTTATGAAGTATATAATGGTAGAAGTCACATTATTAAGTAACTAGAGCTGTTCTTCCATTGTATGACACCTCAATTAATGAGAAAATTTTATGATTCCAGCTTGTTGTGCTGACCTTGAAGTTAATAGGGATAGGACCTCCCCCATGTGGAATGTGAAGTTTGTAATTTTCCCACGCCTCTCATGCAATCACATTCCAATAACATTTGATTGTTGAGGAGAAAATTGGGTAAAAAAACTTCAAGGTCAGCACAACACACTGAAAAAAACAAAGGAAACAATGTGGGGAAGTGATATTAGGGAGCTGCCTAGTGATATAACTCCCACTTGCCTCAAGCTCACTTTGGGTCCCAAATGTAGTAACTTCTTTTGCTGATATCTCGAGTAATACATGTCCCATTTGTAAAGTTTCACCAAAATGCATAGATTTAGTTCCTCTTTCACATATGAAAAGTAAATTTTTGCTTGAACCCTTCTTTTAATGTCGAGATCAATGACATAAGAAAACTACACAAATGTCAAACAAAAATAGATGCACACCTGTGTAAACTGTCATGCAAGTCATTTCTGGTGGAATCATAAAATTTTCTCATTAATTGAGGTGTCATACAATGGAAGAACAGCTCTAGTTACTTAATAATGTGTTTAAAGAAAAACAAATAACTGCTCATTAATGTGAGGCTATGACATCATATCTGCTTGCTTCAAGTTCACTTCCTGTTGAAAATGTGATAACTTGATTTGCTGATATCTTGAGAACCACACGTCGGATTTCAACGGGAATTTAACAAGATTGCTTAGAATAAGTACCCCTCTAATATATCAAAACTTGATTTGAGCTTAGACCCTTCATCAGAATGATGTTTCCTTTACCACTGTTTTTTTTGTTTTCCTTACTTTTCAATAGCCTGATACTATGTACATACAGAGACTATGCAAGGCAGTGGCTGACACTGGTGAACCTCTTAACCTTGGTCATGTCCTAGGAAACATTTTTCCAAAGAAATTTGATAATTCAGGTTTGTTATTTTTACCAAGTTCATCGATTTTTTAACATTTCAAAACGTGGAAAGTAGAATTGCTAGCATGTGTATATTTATTTCAATGTTTGTAAACACTGTAGTAAATACACAAGTGGGATTTAACTTCATAAATGAGAGAATAGCTGTTGTTGACAGCTATATGCAGAGGACCCCACATTGTAACAGTATTGCATAATCTTATTTCTACACCCCATACAACCATGTATTACTTTGATCTTTCTCATGCCTTTGTCACATGTGCTTTACTTGTTGCCTCTTTCATCATTGTGCCTAACTGAAGGGTAGAGGACATTTAAAGCACATTTGACTGAAATATGTAATATGTTTGCAGAAAGCCAGCTTATAGTGTCTGAAAATAGTATATTTTCTGCCCAAGTTGGGGACACAGTAGCCCTCCCCCCATACATTCCCATTACCTGATACACCTATGGCAGCAATTCTGGTAGAGCCTTTCTGTAGGTTACATAAGTCAAAAATTCCACAGTAACATCATGTTAAAGGTTGAACTGTTAACTCATTGGTCTAAGTGTAATCTTCACAGCTTAGTGTGCTGTAGGAATTCATGGAATTTAAATTTGGAAACTGTGCAGCTGTTCATGAAATCATTACTGTAATTTCGTCAGGGAACCTTAATGTGTACAATACTTCTATGTAATCTCAGTGACCTTCAGTCGCCCAACGATCTGCTTGATGTTTCTCTTAGGAAGGGCAGATTCTTCAGTTTCCCTATTTTACTTGAAAAAACCCCAATTTTTCAAAATTTTTTTTCAATGCAAACCCCAAAATATTTCAAATTTCCTTAAAAAAGGCCAAAAATTTTTATGGTTGACATCCTTTTGTCAACTCAATGCCTTTGTTGGCTTTTTGGTGTGCTTGCCCTACCCCCAGTGGGTAGCTTGGCACCACTTCTGTATGAACTCAGCCCTGTGATATGGAGCTCTTAGTTGATGGATGAAAGCTGAGTGGGGGAGGGGATGCAAAACTAATGGAAGTGGGCTTTAGCTGAGTATACTAAATGCAGTTAACATTTTCAGCATTTCTTATTGCTATTTTAGTATGTAGGTATTTGAATTGACATTATTATTCTTCTTTTGTCTCGTTTTAGAAAGTCCATCACACCAAGTCCTGATTCATGGAGTAGAGGTACCAATGGAAACACCTGTACAGTGGTTGAGTGAACATTTGAGTCATCCAGACAACTTCTTACACATAGTAGTACTAAAAAGAAAGATAGAAGTGACCTGAACAGCAAGGAAATATGATGGGTGTTGTACTTTAGAACTATGTTGCATCAGTCAAAGACACCAATAGGATGTGCACCAGTAGGGGTAACTACCCTCTCAGGGCAAGAAAAATTATGAAATTTTGAAAATGCATCTGTAGGTGTGGAATAGTCATGAAATTTTTCCAAAAGTTATGGAATTCCGCATACTTGAGGACTTCCAGTTATTGTTTTTAGCACATTGAAACCAATAAATCATGCAACTCTGGGAACAAAGATATCTATATGCGGCTCCAAGCAGCAGATTTGGAGAAGGGGAGGAGGAAAGGGGAGTGGGGGCTTTTATCATGAAATAAGCTTCAAATGAATTCATGCTAATTTCTGCTTTTGTTTGAGCCCTCCCCCAAGTTACCATATTCTTGAAATGTCCTTCATTTTTTCACAGATCAATAGTGATCAATGCATGGAGCTAAATAGAAGTCTTTTATGCAGTATTCTGTCATATATTGGCACTCTGGCTGGAATTATATGGGAAGTGATTGAAAATAATTGTGGATGAGTTTTCTTGTTTTGAAATGAGAGGATATCAAGCCCATGTTATTGGTTACAGTACCATGGAGGCAGCATCTTTACTATTGCAATCAAGTTGGTGCATATTTGTGTGTGGGTAGTGGGTTGCATATATGTGTATGTGGGTGACCCAAAATTTGTGTACAAGCAAAAAATAGTCAGAAACGCCTGCTGTGCACGATACTTAGCAGAAATGTAGACCAGGGTATGAAATTGTGCCATATTGCTTTTGGACTGGAGCCAACATCATGCATAGTAATGAGTGGGTAGGGCTTAAAGGGAAAATTCAGTCACCCCAATCAGAGTTAGTATGCCCCGTCACTCTAGTTCATGAATGGCCTATTTTGATCATTTGACAATATTTTTGTTTGTAAATTGTGAAATTTAGGGAGAATTTCTACTTGCTTTTTACCAGTTGCCCGTACTGTAATAGTTATGTTCAAAACATCTTCAGAGGTGCTTGTAATGCAATAGGAGGAGATTTGCAAGAGTTTGTTGATTTTTCAAAGCAAATTTTGGGGCGACTGCCTTTTGCCTTTAATATGAAAATCTTAAAATGGCAATCTCTCTCATTCAAGATGCCTGATTAGCTTCATATTGTGTGTGCTCATAAGCAGTGGTAATGGTTTCTTTTTTGGAACAGTTTATCATTGTCATTAGTATTCATGGAGGGCGGGGTAATTTTTTAACATGGCTGAAAAGGTTTGTGTACTAGTAAACTTTAATATAGGATAGGAAAAGTGTGCTGTGCACAGTACTTGGCAGGTGTGTTGAACAAGGTATGAAATTATGCCCTATTGCTTTTGGGGCCAGTATCATGCATAGTAATGAATGTAAGGTTAAACATAAAAATCTTAAATTGGCAATATCTCACAATCGGGATAACTGATTAGCTTCATTTTGTGTGTGGATATGATAATAGGCAAGGATACTAGTTTTTTTGGGGAACACTTAATCATCTTTGCTAATATTCATGAGAGAACAGGATAATTTTTAAAAATGGCTGGAAGTGTTAGTGTACAAGCAAACTCATACAATCGTTTGCTGTGAACTATATGTGGCAGGTATGTTCACTGAGGTGTAAAATTGTGCCCTGTTGATTTTGGCTCCATTAATGCATAGTTATGAGTGGGAGGGGGCTACAAAAGTTAAAGATTTCAAAATGGCAAACCTTGCAATCAGGATGGCTGATTAGCTCATTTGTAGTTTTGGTATGCTAATAGCCAGATGTAGTATTTTTGGGGGAACAATTTATCATCTTCATAAATATGCATGAGTGGGTTAGCTAATTTGTGAAAATGCTTGTGTATAAGAAAACTCATAGTAGGAAAGGTCTGCTGTGTTGACGTTTGATATGTATGTTTACCAAGGTTTGAAGTTGAAGCTAAACATCAGAATCTTAAAATGGCGATCGCTCACAATCAGGATGACTGGTTAGCTTCATATTTGACATGTTGCAAGTGTTTAAGTGTCTAGAGGGTCTTTTGGAAGCTTTCTTTAACAGGAAGGTGTTTGTAATATTGTTAAAAATTATGTCAGATTATGAATGTCAGTAGAAAACATATCATTGGTTTTTAGGTATTTTGCTTGCTTTTTCTCTCATAAATTATCAGTTGATTTATACCTTAACATTCACAGTGCCTCATTCCTTTGCACAAAATTTATAGTTGAGGAAAATGTAAATTTCGTTATTTGTCATGGGATGGTAATATTATTTGTTGGATGGAGAAGTGGTGGAGTGTCTTGTGAGGAAGAATACATGGAGGCTAGAGAGATGTTGAGAGAGGGCATGCCCTAAGTCTGAAGAGAAAGGTGAGAGACTGGTAGCTAGCTGTATATTGAAGGTGTCAGAAAGGTTCCAGATGTTAAGGGAAGGTTGGAAAAATTAGTCAGTCATGGGAGACAGTGCAAATACAGATATTTGAACCAAATATAGCTGTAAATAAAACGAAAATTTTATTTCTTTTTTAATTTGAGTTATGATCAAATTTTAAGAATGTTAAGGAACTTATTATATTATCTTAAACTGTGAACAAAAAGAACTTTTTAAAGCAAGAGCTGATAGTAGATTGGAATGGAAAGCTTTTTTTAGGGTTAAACTATGGACAAAACACAAAGAGTGACTTTTGGTTTGGGCAGTAATATAGTCTTAACAGCAGTATTAAATTCTTACGTAATGTTCTAGTTGAGCATTCAATTGCATGCTACATCCAGGACCTTACTACACAAGACTGTATTACAGATTTCTTCAGTTGAAATATATTCAGTAGAGTTCCTTGGTTACGGTCAGTTTACATGCTCAGTTAATTTTAGGTGATGTGTTTTTGTGAGGTAACTCACCTGTCTTGTCAAGTGTGTTCATCCTATGCATTTGAGATGGGAATGGGTGGGAATGGATTGTAGTTGGTGGCATTTCTTCTCGTGGAAAAAATTCTGAGATAAGCTTTTCATAAAAAGTAAAAGTTAATGTGTATTTTATGATTTGATATTCTAATGTGGAAAAATAAATTTGTTTTGCATGATACAAGTTTTTTTGGTTCCTTGCTTTAGCAAAGGAACCTATGTAGTCAGGTTGGCGTGTGTGTATGTGTGTGTGTGTGTGTGTGCGTGGGTGTGTGTGTGTGTGTAACTTGACAAGGGAAAGTTGGACAAAGCTTAAACTTGATACTGAAAACCTTGTTAAAACACGATATCACAAGTTAAGAAGTTTGGGTAGATTTCATATTTGGTATGTGGATATGTTATGGTAAGGTGATAACACCTGTTGTTTTTGGTGGAGGTCAAAGGTCATCTGGGGTCACTTGGGGTCAAATACTGGAAAATTTGTTAACACAATATCTCAAGGTAAGAAGCTTGGATAGATTTCATACTTGGTATATAGATCCACCATAGTGAGAAGGTGTGCTGTATAGCTTTTGGTAGAGGTTAAAGGTCATCTGGGGTCACTTGGGGTCAAATACTTGAAAACTTGTTAACACAATTTCTCAAGGTAAGAAGCTTGGATAGATTTCATACGTGGTATATAGATCCAACATAGTGAGAAGGTGTGCGGTATAGCTTTTGGTAGCAATGGAGTAGGGAAAACAAGCCAGTGAGCCAGAACTGGAAAAAAAGGTGGTGGCCGGCCTGACTTAAACCATTTGGTTAGAAAATGAGCAGTAAAACCTCATCTAACTAACTAACTATATCTTTTGGTTGAGGTTAAAGGTCATCTGGGGTCACCAAAAGTCAAACACTGAAAACCTTGTTAGCACAATATCTCAAGGTAGGAAGCTTGGATACACTTCATACCTAGTATCTGGATTCCTTATGGTGGGGAAAATACTCTAATTTTTGGTGGAGATCAAAGGTCATCTGGGGTCACTGGAGGTCAAACTCTGAAAAGCTTTTTAACACTTTATCTCAATGAAAGATGCTTGAATAGATTTTATACTTCACATGGTGTTGCATTAAATTCAGCAGAAAACTCACATGAATTTTGGGGATATCAGAGGTGAAATCATCAGAGGTGAAATCACCAGATGCTAAAAGGCAAATTCCCAACAATTCCCAAAGACAAATATAAGCACAAAGCTGTATCATTCCAGCATATTAAGATCACATTCAACCAATGACTGAAAGAAATGGGACAACTTGCAGGGATGCCAAATATCTCAATTGTTGGTGAAATTATTATCTTTTATCCTTAGTTCTGCCATTGTAAAAACCCGCATCAAATAGGTTACCGCTTTCTAATATTGCAGATTCTCTGCCCACAAAGCAGAGGGTTGTGGAAGTTCGCTAGATTCTTATTTGACTGACAGCGTTTGTCCTTAGATAAGGATATGGAAATTGGAATTGATTCATGAAAGGCTACCATGGGTTATTATTTTTATAAGGAGAACTAAGTAACTGTTTATTTGGATCAAGATACCCTTGAGGGTGCATGAATTGTGATTGCTTAATTGAATAAAACAAATTGTAACTGTATACTGTCTGTGGGAGTATCCCTTGAAGTGCCTGTAGCCTATGTATTTCTTCAGAGCAATTTATTTATGCTTGAATGTGTTTGTAAACACAAGATGTACATTGTCTACATAGCAGGTTTTGTGCAACTTTTGTGAAATTTGGTAGATGAAGTAGACTTTCACTGCCAACAACTTTGAAGACCATGTAGCATTCACCAGAGTTACAGGCAAACTTCACATTAGCTAAATTTTTCTTTTATGATGTGCTCATGGCTTCGTTTCATTACATTTAGCAAGGAACCATAGTTCCTATTGGGCTCTTGTTTTCATTCCATTCCATATTTGCATTAAGACATGCAAAGGAATGTAGACAAAGATAACCATGTCCTGTTGTGATGCAGGGGCATCATAACCTATAGAGGGTAATTGATGAGGTCCTAATTTTTCAATCCTGTGTCCCCCACCCCCATTCTGCTTTTTGGGCAGTGTATAGAATACATAGCAGTTCTGGGTAACTCAGCAGTGTAAGTTAAGATATTCAGGCTGACAAATTAAATAACTAGTGCCATCACAGTATGCAGAGAGCTCATAATATTGTGGCAATTATGACGGAATGATCTTTCCGCTTTACGAAAATTCCACTTGGGTCCAGTTGAACTGACAATTCAAACTGGATCATTTCGACTGGACTGTTCTGAAAATTGTGCATGATCCGATAGAAAAGTCAAGTTAAACTGGTCCAATTCAACTTGACTGGTTCAACTAGACTGTTCTGGTAATTGGAAATGACCAGTTGCAGAGTCAACTGTTGGATCACAGCAAGCAGGGGTGGCCCCAGGATTTGCCCGACGGGGTGCAGCGACCCTAAGCCCCGACAGCCCGATTCCGTCGAGGGGTTGGTGAAGGTTATTTGAAGAAAACCTGTGTACTATACCATGCTATTACGGGGCATATATTGCATAAAACTTGTTTATACTAAAGGAAAATAGTTCCGCGCTGATTTAATGTTTTTCCTGGAATCTAAACTGAAAAAGCTGGCGAAGCGCGCGAAATTATTTTGGGTAAGCCTAAAGTAAAAATTGTTTAAAGCTTATATACGTCAATTGTCCGGGCAGCTGGGCCTTATCGGGCACAACTTACATTGTACTTCCCTCCTCGAGTCCCTAGCCGTACCACACGTCATGCACAAGAGAACTAAGTTTAGCGAAATGAGATGAAATTCCAGACATTTACATAAATACATGTATTCTACTTATTGAGTTACTTGAAAAGATGGAAAGGGTTTGTACTATATTTTAGCTTTAAGTAACGGAACTGAGGAAGAGTGGGCAAAGCGTACTGATATTTTGGACTTTATCGCAAAAAATAGCACATTTGAAAGCCAAAATAAGTAAACCGACCATGGGTTGCGACAGAATTTTCCCGACTGGGGGCCGAGCCATGCCAGCGACCCCAAGTTACGACAGCCCATATGCCGAGGGGGTGGTGAGATGGGGATATGAAGGAGCAGAAGCCTGACTATCCCATGCCATAACAGGACACATTCTGCAAAGTATCACTTAATACTTCAAGAGCCGAGTTGCGCACTGATGGTGAATTGACATGACATTTCTTTGAAAACATTTTCAGAACGTTTTCAAAATGTGTTGAAATTCTCGCATACCATGTCTACACTGTACAACAAATTGGAAACAAGCGTGTTTTGGGTTTGATGGAAGTGAATGTTTTGAAAATATTTTTGGGAAAGTTGCTCATGTATACAGGCCTTTAAACTGTTACAAGACACGGTTACGATTTCGCACACGTCCGTTGTTCAATTGTTTTGGAAACATATTGTATCAATATTCCGGACATGGTGAAATCTGTATCCTCTCTAAAACAGTTTTTTAGGCTTCCAAATCCCGTAAATTTTCCCTTTTTATTGAAAAATTACTTATGGTCATTTTAATCACCCGATATTTCTCCAATAGGCCTACCAGGAAAAATAATTTCTGGGAGCGGAGAAAGTTCCCTATTAAAAGCAGGGCCGGATGCCTCGAGACCGGTCTCGGTCTCGTGTCCCGATTGTCGTGACTCGGACTCGGACATTATGGACTCGGACTCGGACTGGGTGGACTCGACTCCAGCCCTGATTAAAAGAGGAAGCAATTTTAGCAATGGTCGGGCGAAGAACCGTTTTCAATGGTTTGCGCACAACGAAGAGTAGATTTGTTGGAGACCGCAATTACTCCAAACAGTAGCTTAATATGTACTACTTCTGGTACAAATTCTCACCTTCACAAATACAGATAAAATTTCAACAAACATGGGGTCACACAAAGACACACACACACCAATATCAAAAGAGAAGTCAAATTTAACCATCATAATATTAATCCGCCTTGGTCCTGAAAGTAACATTACGTCTTAAACCAGTGAGTACCGTGCGTACCAGCGCTTGGTGATTTTTCTCAAGTTTTGGGGAATTGAAAAAACATCCTTGCGAGTTTCTGGGTCGATTTTTATCGACAATGATTAATATCGATTAACGATATTACCGTTAATCGATAATATCGATTCATTGATTAATATCGATTCATCGATTAGGGTGAATAATCACCCTAACGGTGATTGATATTCAATTCACCTTGAAGCAATTCTCCTAACTGTCAAAGGCCAGTCTCGAATGGCGATTCGAGACTGGTCTCGAATGGTTTTCAGCCAATCAGAAGCAGGAAATCATAAAGGTGTTTATGAATCAAGATTTAAGAACACTAGGCAACATTGCAATCGAATTCTCGAAGCTTCGATAAGTCCAAATTTGGGACTCTGTTGAAAGTTTTGAACTTCAGGTGTGCCCAACACAACGCCTGCATATTGGATCGAGACAAAATTGTTTGCTCGTATTTAAATTTTGATTGACCACAATCCTTAATTTTTTAAATTTCATGGTTTTTTTTTATTCTTTGCTGAAGGCAGGCAAGGACTCTATGCGATGATGATGTCGTATGTGTATGTATGTGCGTGTGTGACGCCTTGTAAACACGATAACTCAAGAAGGGTAACTCCGAGGGATCTCATGCTTGGCATGTAGACTGCCCTTATTGAGTAGATGATCCCTATTGTTTTTGGAGGTCAAAGGTCGTTTTGGGTCACCAGAGGTCAAATGGTAAATACCTTAGAAATTGCTTGTAAACACTATATCTCAAGAAGGATAAATGTGAAGGATCTCATACGTAGCATGTAAATTTCCCATATTGAGTAGATGATCTCTTGCATTTTTTGTTGAGGTCAAAGATCATTTGGGGTTACCAGAGGTAAAAAGGTCAAAATCTTCTAAACACTATATCTTAAGAAGGGTACCTGTGAGGGATCTCATACTTAGCATATGTAGATTGCCCATATTGAGTAGATAATCCCTTTAGTTTTAAGCGGAGGTCAAAGGTAATTTGGGGTCACTGGTGGTCACAAGGTCAAAAGCTTGTCAAAAAGATATCTCAAGGAGGGTAACTGTGAGGATTCTCATACTTAGCATGGGATTGCCCTTATTGAGAAGATGAGACCTACCGATTTTTGTGGAGGTCAAAGGTCATTTGTGCTCACCAGCAATAAAAGATCACATTCAATCAATGACTGAAAGAAATGGGACATCTTGCAGAGATGCCAAGTACCTCAATTTTAGGTGAAATTATCATGATTTTTATCCTTAATTCTGCCATTTTGAAAACTCGCATCAAATACCGCTTTTTTAAGTTACAGAATATCTGCCCACAAAGAAGAGGACAGTTGTGGAAGTTCACTAGCTTAGTTGACTGACAGCCCTTGTCCTTATAGGGACGTCCATGTGAGCATGCATCAGTTGTAAACTGGGATTAATTAAATGCTACCATGAGTTATTAGTTTTAAAAAGAGAACTAAGTTACTGACCATTTGATCAGATACGGCCTTCAGCGTGCATGAATTGTGAGTGAACTTTAAAAAAAATTGTAACCACAGTACTGATTGTAACTGTATACTGTCTGTGTTGATATTCCTTGAAATGTCTATATAGCCAATGTATTTCTTCAGAGTAATTTGTTATGCTTAAATGTGTTTGTTAACACAAGATGTACACAGAGCACGTCTATGGCGCGCGTAAAGGGCCACCAAATATGATGATGATGTTAAATGATACGTCGTTGTACCTTAAACATATGTCGCTGTACCAAAAATGTAAGTCACTGTACCAAAAATATAGGTCACTGTACCAAACTTATTTGTCACTGTACCTAAAACATACGTCACTGTACTGAATTGATATGTGGGTGTTGTGAACAGATGTGACGATGTATCTCCAAGGTCCGTATCTAGGGTAATCATATGCAATAGCCAGATGCTCTAGGCGTGACTATTTAACTGGAGCAGTCATGGATATGCAATATCCTTTTGTAGCGAATTTTACGTCTTCTCGTAGGCAAAAGATTTTCGGAAACAAGCGGGATGGGTGCGATTGTATTTAAGCTTGCTTTTTTTAATGCCTTCTTAGATGTTGAGCCTAAGTGGTGGTAACTTCTAAATTCTCATAGGGCTTTATTACACGGAGGTGTGTTCTTTGTTTGGGGTCGATGCTGATCTGACCAGGGAGTTGTTATTTGGAACTACAACTCCCTGATCTGACTTCCTCTATACGTTATTTTTAAAGATGTCTCTGTAAAAGGAAATCTGATTCTTTTACTGCACAGTATGGCATACTGCCGTGCTTTACTTTTTATGAAGCCTTCACGGTCTGTTTGTTGGTAGTTGCAGAGTGTGCAGAATATCGATCGCTTTCCTCAAAAGTTACAGTGAGGTATGATGTAGACTTTTTTTGTTGAATTGTCTCCTTCGAGCATAAGCGTACGGGACTCTTCAAATTTTTTTTTTTTTTTGGGGGGGGGGCAGACAATTTTTGCCGGAATCTCAAAAAGTTGCCCAAAGTGAAGGGCGTGGATCCATCTCCAAAGACGGGGGGGGGGGGGAATTTTCACCATATTCGAATCGCCGTCCTTGGGAGGGGTCTAAGGAAGGGGGTGACCCCCTCCCCTTTGGAAAATTTTTCCTAACGTAAGGTGGGCTAGATGCAAAATGGTGCTACATTTATTGCTAAATTTGAGTTGGATATATTTCCAAGAATTT
>WURT03054986.1:0-14094 GCA_009936505.3 Holothuria glaberrima
TTTCAGTTTTTTATCCCTGGTGACCCCAGATGACCTTTGACCTCCCCAAAACAATAGGGCACACCTTCTCACTATGATGCATCCATATACCAAGTTCGTTTAGTCCATCTTTCCCTTGTTGAGTTACAGCGTACCGAAGCAAGCGTCACAGACACACACACAAATGCCAACCTGACTACATAGGTTCCTTTTCTAAAGCAAGGAACCAAAAAGGCACACCATGAAACATTAAATTGCACATATGGACCCTAAAATATTTTCAAAGGGGGAGGGGTACACCCTTCCTTTTACCCCTTTCCCCATGATGGCGGCCTGAATAACTCTGGAGGTCTGAATCATTCAGCCCCCCCCCCCCCAACTGAGGACAGCTTCCTACGCCGATGAGTCACGAACATGACCTATAGAACTAAAGCCAAACTTCTAAGTACAGTTTTCCTTTTGTACACCGAGAGGCTTATCATCTGCAAAAAGGGCCAGTTTAAGTGACATGGGACCCACGGGCAATGGCGGCAACTTATGGGTAGCTCAGAACTATACATTTGGAAATTGAAGTCTGTTCCTATGAAAAAAGTGTTCTTTTAAATTAAACTGTAAAGCAAATGGTGGTTTGCCATACTTTAGAACTATCAATATGAAACGTTTTTTCTCGTGGCATGCAATGCCTTTGGGTCTATCTATGGTGTTTGTCTTGTTACATGAAAGCCTAACTCAATGCCCCCAATGAGTTTCTACCTGACTAAGATGGCCTTTGACCTTTACTAAAAGCACTAGGGTTTTTCCTCTTCCCACAATGCATCTGCATGCACAGTATGAAAAGTATACATGCTTCCTATATTGTGTTAACAAGATTTTCAGACTTTGACCCCAATGACCCTACATGACCTTCAATCTTCACCCAAAACAAAAGGGGTCCTCTTTTTGCCAAAATGCATCTAAATGCTTAGTATGAAGAGCATACATTTTTCCTGCCTTGATATATTGTTTACAAGTTTTTCAGAGTTTGAACCCAATGACCCTAGGTGACCTTTGAGCTTCACCATAGAGGTCATTCTCTTGGCATTGTGCATCTACATGTAAAGAGCATCTATACTCCCTCACCTTAAAATACTGTGTTAACAAGATTTTCAGAGTTTGACCACCAGTGACCTTAAATGACCTTTAATCTTGACCAAAATAGCAAAATTCTTCCTCTTGACATAATGCATGTACATACTTGGTATAAAGAGGATCCACCATTCCTACCATGAGATATTGTGTTAAACTGGTTTTCAGAGTTTGACACCAATGACGTTAGATGTTTTGACCTTTGTCAAAAACAATAGGGTCTGTCCTCTTGAAATAATGCACGTACATTGTAAGTAAGAAGAATATTCACCATTCCTTCTTTGAGAAATCCTGTTAACAAGGTTTTCAGAGTTTGACCTCTGATGACCCCACATGTCTTTTGTTCTTCACCAAAAACAAGACAGTTCTTCCTCTTAATGCCTTAATGTTATGCATCTCCATGCTAGGTATGATAGGTATATATGCTTCCTATCTTGAGATATCATGTTAACAAGGTTTTCAGAGTTTGACCTCTGGTGACCCAAAATGACCATTTACCTTCACCAAAATAAGAGGGTACCTCCTCTCAGAATTGTTGGATTGTCTCTACTTGAGCTATTGTGTTAATTAGCTAAATATCACAACCACACAGACATGCACACACATACATACAAACATACATACATACACACCCCATCATTAATGCACAGGTTTCTCTTTTTATCAATACCAAAAATAGTCGAGAGTAAAATATGTAAATGTAACAACTACAACATATATCATTTGCGATGTTATGTCATATGGAAAAAATTGCATGCACATGGATACACAAGGACATCAGTGCAACTGCTTAATATCAGTGTCAAAAGCAGCATTGCAAAATCAAGCCTCAAGCTAGCACGTGACAAAATAGTGCACAAACATTTGGACTGTCCAGTGTAGGCAGGGAGTTGCTATCTGTCAAAGAGCAACTCCAGGGTGTAAGTCTGGCATCTACTGAAAACCTTATCTGATACTGTCCCCATGTCATCCTTGTAGTTTCATGTGTGGACTCAATGTGGCAGACAGATATAGCATAACACAAGTATAGAGTAATCTAACAGATTCTCACAAGCTACAGAGACAACCTTTGGGAAACAAATACGTGGGAGGAATGAAAATATTGGTAGAAAAATGAAAAGAAAAAGGTGGATTGAAATAACTACATAAATATTTATGATACAAACATTTATTGGGCTTGCCAAACATATCTTCTGGGAATTACATTATAAAGTGAACTAAAACATCCAATTATGGACTGTTGAAGTATATGAAAGTTGTACAAGGAAAAGTTTAGACAAAGAGAACCTTTTGAAATAAAAATAGTGCGGAAGAAATATAACTTTTGCAACATCACATCCAGAAATAACCATGCTCATGTAAAGCAAAGTGTCGTTGCCTAAATACTAGTATGGGAAACCGAGAATTATGAATGCTTTCTACACAAACATTAAAATATACTGATAACAGTTTAATAACAAGAAATTCTGAGGAGTGTAGCATTTCCTTCAATGAACCTCTAAAAAGTCAAATTGAAGAGGAACATTTTAAATATTTTTAAGACTTTTGCAGACACATGTAAATGTGATTGGATGGATATCTTTCTCACAGAAGCACGATGTTGTCATATAATAATATTCATTGCTTTGTACATTTGAAAAGTTTTCTTTGCACATAGGAAGAGTTGATTGCTTATCAGGCAGTAACAGGGACCCTAAGAAATGTTTAAAAGGTTGGCTAACACTGGTCCACAAATGTTTGTTATTGGTTAATAGAGCTGACTCCCAATTTGTAAGTCCTTTTTGAAATATACATCAGCACAGTAATCAAAGGCTGATCAGTACTGTCTATTAGCATGAAACACACACAGTGAAGTGAGTGCACCCCTTACCCTAGTTTTCCTAAGCTAGGGTAAGGGGTGCACTCACTTCACTGTGTGTGTTTCAGATCTCTGGTCTATACCCACTTACCTGGTACTTTCACTTTTGTTTGTACCAAATATATAATAATAATAAAATAATAATAATAATGATGAAACTCTGGCTTAGTAATCTGCTAGCCCAGATGCCTCTAATTTATGCATGTAATCCCACTATGTGCAGTAAGTCCCTGTCAAGTTTAATGGCACAGTGACAGAGGGCATCCTCCTATGGGGGCATCTAACCTAGTCTTCTTCCAAAGTAGATCATGCCTATTAAGCAAAGGGTAAATTAGTAAGCTCATCAGAAAATTTTTCAGCTCCAGAGAGTGTTAAAAATGATCTCTTGCGTGACTTTTTGGAGTGGGGACATCTAGGTGTACTTGAAATTCGTTCACAGTGATATGCTTTCAAGTTCGTTGTTTCTATCGAGTCTTTTTGATGTTCTCTGATCTTTCTAGTAAAGAATAGCCAAAGCTGTTGAATAATTAAAAGTTTCTTTTCAGAGGAGCTCTCAGAGTTTAATTCAAACCTGTTGAAGAATGACCTTTGACAAACTATGCAGCCATGAGCAACAAAACAACAGTTCATTCATCAAGTTTTAGAGCTTTCATACATCTTGGGTGTTACACCTGTCAGATGGGCTATCTCAACATTTTAATTTTTAAGGGGGAGGAGCTATCTTAGGGGCCACAAGGGCTACTTTGTTTTTTCACAATTATCTTTAAGAGGAGGAGGACAGTAATCATACCAAAATCTGGCATTTTTTGCCCTCCCCACCACCTACTGGGGGGGGGGGGGAAAGTTTGGCCGCATATTTTTTTAAATGCTGATACCTGCCTTCCATATTAAAGATAAGTTTTATTTGTGTTGCTACCTTCCTATTCTTCTCTTCCCTCTTTGGTATCTGTAATGGAGCCTTCATTTCTCTGTCTCACTGTCTCTGAAGATGACAGAATAAGACAAGTTAAAACTCCTGCTTGACAGAGGTTGTGAAGTTTTTACTTCAAGTTTGTCAAGGTAACCATTCCTAATGTCACTATGTGAAATGAAGAGTTCTTCATACAAAGACTCAGATACTCAAGTTGAATCTGACTGTGGTTTCAGTTCAAAAGAGTTTATTCCTTGAGTGGCCTGAGGTCAACAATCTAACTCTTCGATGTTAAGAGTCTTGACCGCTCACCACTGAGTTGTAATAAATGCATTTAAGTCATTTTTGAGCGAAATCAAGCATTATTCATCTACAGAATGCTTGCTCTGATATCCAATTATTTTTCCAATAGAGTGAGGTCAATGACCATTGGATATTGTTGGTTTAGTAGCGACAATTCAACTATTACGGAAATGGCTATGGCAAAGCAGAAGCTGGTTGGTTGGGAAACTGACAATTTATCAGGGGCCCTCACCTACACTGGGGCTTTGGGCCCCTTCATATATTGTTATCATAATATTCATACAGCACGGCAGAGAGATCACCTGCAGTCAATGCACTAAAAATTACACGTAATTTCAGTTGAAATTGTGAATATTTAAGTGGAGGTCCCTTGCATTACACCTATGCCTAGCATAGAAAGCAAAAATATGAAAATTAGGGACCTAGAAAGGGGCCCTTTTAGTCAAAATATTGGGGGTGAATCATGATGATTTTGTTCAAATTACCAGTGATCGTGATGCTAATGACAGATATTTAAAAGACAGGCTTTTGATCCCCTCAGATGATTTGTAAAACCTCAATGTATTGTTAATACTTGTGAATCAAATCAACTCCAGTAATGTTGGAAGCTTGAGACCAGTGGACCAAA
The DNA here is from genome assembly GCA_009936505.3 of Holothuria glaberrima. Lineage (NCBI taxonomy): Eukaryota > Metazoa > Echinodermata > Holothuroidea > Aspidochirotida > Holothuriidae > Holothuria > Holothuria glaberrima. Next base: position 4,804 of record WURT03054986.1, read on the forward strand.
ACCAGTATCAGAGTTTTAAAAGTATGGTGTGGACCCAGATTTTAGGTAGGAACACAGTGATAGAGAAGAAGTGCAATATTAGGGCACCTTTTGTGATACTTCTTTACAAACTTAAACTTTACTGATTAATGTATTACTATACTTTGCAGTTTTTTTGAAAGGGATTCTGGTCAAATTAAGTCCCTTTGAGTGTGGAGGGGGGAGGGAGAAATATTATCCTTGTTTAGGATGAGGATAGAGCCTGCTCTGCAACTGAATAATTGTCAAATTTTCCTTCTTCGTATTTATGTGTGAGCATGTAGGACTGCAATGTTTTTTGCCAATTCAGAAGAGGAGACTGGTAAAGAGGGGCAGTCTACATTACAGTACATGTTACGCTTTTTCCTTACACTTTATTTTGCTTTTGGAAGGGAAATATTTTTCTTGGAGGGGAGGAGGCAGGGATTATACCTCTTGTCACTGTGTGGCAACACCACTGGCTTACAATACCATACTTAGTACAAAAATCATGCTCCTTTACAGTAGTTACAAGAATGCTGCCATTCTGATACGATTTAACAAAGCAAGAAACTTTTATGGCAGAGCTAGTAAAAAGGTATGGCCTCAAACTGTAGAATTGACAGTTTTAAAAGTATTTACAAAGTCTGTAATTACTGAAAAGCATAAACAATCCTTTAATTTGCATATTTTCTTTCTAGACTATATTTTGCTCACACAATGAAAGGTGTACACTATTAACTACCACTGAATGCTTGCAACTTACAATGGGTAGTAAGCACTGATATTCTCACACAGAAAACAGTTGCTTACTGCATCAAGTATTGAAGATCTGCATTTATGTCACCAAGTTTCATCAGTTTTTCAAAAAGTTTTAGCAACTACTTTTTACATAATACCTCACAAGTGAGATGCATTCAAAGATGTAGGAAACCTTTGCCTTTGGGAAGGGGGGGGAGCCACTTTCTTTAAATCATGACAAGGTCAACCTTGCATTCTCATAAAGGTCTGCAAGCATTTGAAAGCAAATGCCATAGCATCAATTTACCTCTTTGCACCCTCCACAAGTCTTCTTAGCTTATACAATTGTTTATTAGTTTGCACATTTTACAATCAATCTGTAAGGCTCATCATTCCTTCACTGTTCAACCGTTAGCATGCAATATTCATTTCAGTACAGGTCACTTTAGAGACAGTCTTAGAGGTGAGAAATACCAACACAATATAAATGGTCTTATAAAATAATCACAAAAACAGCCTCCACCAATTATGTAAGAAAATGGTGAATATCTGTGAATCATAAAACTTTGTTTTACCTCTGTAAATTACCCTCAAATAAAAACCAGCTGAAATCTCACAAACATGCTATCTATATATTCAGGAAGCAGTTTTGTTGGGTTTTTTCCTTAAAAGAAGTCTCTATGACATAGAAATTGCCTCTTGTGATCCAATTACCACAATATGCAAGGAAAAAGTACTCCATACTTGATAAAATGAAAGCCTGCAGCAAGTGGTCAAGTATACCGGGGGCCCAATGAGTCTTCGTGACGTAAACACTTAAAAGCAAGAGTCAGATGCCTCTTGCCTTTCCAAGACCAAACTTTATTAACTCAAAAATAGAAGGAGTTGACATCTGCAAACATGCAAACAGAAATGTAACTTTGCAGCCGACAGGTGACATGGATTTTACCAACAACATAATGAGATAGACCTAGGTTACATTATCTTTTTAGAGTGACTACCCTGCTTTAAGAAACTTCAATCTCCACACAACTCTGGTTAAGGAACCTACTGGCCCTGATTCTTACCTCCAATTTGTCATTGCAATCCTTTCTTACCTGTAGTAAAATCTGAGATCCTGGCAAAGTTGATAGTGCCAAAGCAGACGGCCCTACATCAAGGGCTCCCGTGAATATCTTATTTGCCCTGTCAGGAGAAAGACCTCACTTTTGAATCCTGGTTTGTAAACAAGGGGCAAAAAAGGGAAGGAGGATTGGGGATGGCATGTAGATCCTCATTTGTTTATAAACTGCTCATTCTCTCTCTCCCTTACTCATCCAATGCACACCTAATATGGACGTAGGAAGAACATCAGCAACAAAAGGATGATTCCACGTATACAAGTATATCATCAGCTGGCCTTGAATTCACACACTGCATTTTTCATGGGTACATTAACAACTTGAGGCAAAGCCCTTACAAATCAAGCCAACTAACAGCTCTCTATGTCATTGGCCCTATGCCCCTTCACCATTGGTGCCACAATATAATAAATCGCTAATTTGACCTTGTTACAGTGATTTTGGACAAGGTAGCAAAAATTCCTTGGAGCCCTACATTCTGATATTGACTTGGTACCCTTTTAAATCCTAAAGCTGCCTCTGTGGCTGTATATTTGAACTCATGGTCATAGGCAGCCAAATATTTGAACTCATGGTCATTGATGTCTGTATATTTGAATTCATGGATAAAGATGGCTGTATATTTGAACTCATGGTCATAAATGGCTATATGTTTGAACAAATGGCCACAGATGGCTGTATATTTCAACTCCCTGTCATAGGTGGCTATATATTTGAACTCATGGCCACAGATGGCTGTATGTTCGAACTCATGGTCACAGACAGCTACACACTTGAACTCATGGTCATAGATGGCTGTATATTTGAACTCATGGTCAAAGATGGCTGTACATCTGAACTCACGGTCAAAGATGGCTCTACATTCGAAGTCATGGCCATAGAAGGCTGTATATTTGAACTCATGGTTACAGATTGCTGTATATTTGAACTCATGGCCATAGATGGCTGTATATTTGAAGTAATGGCCATAGATGGCTACAATTCACAGATGTATGCACCAACTCCTGATCATCAGGTAAAAAGCTTTTTCTAATCTTAAAACTTAAATTATTTTTAATGTTTATAGGTATCAGGTTTTGATCTTTATGTACAAGTATGTTAATGGTATCTTGCCCATAAATTTTGACAATTACTCTAACCAAAAGTGGGATTACCATCACTACCACACTAGTAAGTTGGATAATTTTCACATAAGCAGCAGGTTTTGCACACAAGCTTTTAATCGTTCTCATTATATCAGGGGTCAAAAGTTCTAGAACAAAATCGATGACAGCATTAAGAATTCCAAGTCCATAGGTATATTTTGTAAACACTTAAAGGATCATATTTTACAGAGGTACAATGTACTTTTACTTTCTATGTGTTATTGTTTTATGTATTGTTTGTTTACATGTCTATTCATGCTATAATTTCGGTTTTATTTCTGTTTAAGGGGGCTGCTCACAAAAGCAACCTGCTTCTCCAGCTCTCCTCCCCAGTTTGGACAGTTGTAGCTGTTTTATATATCAATTTGTGGAAATAAACTGAACTAAACTGAATCTTGACCACTCTGATAATTTCTGCAAAATTTGACACAACTTTTGTAGTAATTTGTTTTGGTAAGAGAGACAAGACCATAGACCAATACAAAACTTAGCAGCTGAATGGGATTTAAATATAGTCCTCTGTCCAGCATTTAGGTAAGTTATCAGTATGGTCTCTCTATCCTTCTTAAAAATGTTGAAATGTTTGAAAATTGGAATAAAATGAAACACCTGACCTTAAAGATCTGATGACATGAATAATTATGTGATGCAAAACGCATTAAAAATCCAGAAAATATCCGAATTTACCATTAAAATCCAGCAAATACAATTTCTACTTCACATTTGTTTCATGAACAAACATGAGCTAAATATGCAAATTTGAAGTCTTCAAAGAGGGACATACCAAATATGGCTAATGTTACAGCCTTTGTTTTTCCAACCTTCATTTTAAGGATACTTAGAGCATTGGTATCCCATGAGGGATTTATTATGGAAATTAAAACAGTTTTCTTGAAAAATATTGTTATTACTCACCAAACTGTAAACTATCTGATCAGAAATTAAGAGATAATTAGTGTAGGGTTAACAAATGAAATGCCAACACTATGCAATACTTCATATTATTATTTTTTGCATAGACAATGAGTTACTTCAGAAACCATCGAACTTTGGAGCAGTATACCTTGAGGGCAGTACTGCAATTATTCCAACTGGATCCTTCATTGGGGGATTATTACAAGTGAAAACCAGTCTTTTTGGTGGAATGTCACCATATCTTTAGCACTGGTTTAAACTGTTAAGTCATTGAAGATAATAAATATTGTACAACTTAGTAAAGCTAAGCACCGAATAACGGTTCCTGTACATTACAAAAAACAAATTCCATGATGGGCACATGATTTAAATACGATAATCCTTAATCCAGTATTCTGGCTTGTTGTTAAAAGAATCTGGGATAAAAATATGCATTGTAAGGAAACTACACATCCTTTACAAAATCCATTGATATGTCCATAAATCCTCTCATATCTACAAATTCCACAATGTTGCAAGGCTTGGAAAGTGAAACCACAATTCCATTAACATACTAGACTGGCAGAAACCTTCAGAATGAGAGAGGGAAGACAGCTTGCAATTTCCTAGTCTGCTAGACCACAGTTTGGCAAATGTAGTTGATTCTTCACCTTTTTGTCGCCCAACTTCATCAATAAGGGTAATAGCCTTTACCCTAGAGTTCTTAAAAGCATTTCATATCTCTACCTCATCTGTTTTTTGTTTCTTTTGATTACTGGTGACAAAGATGACCATTGTTCTCCATCCCATTAAAAGCACACATAGCTCACAACCTGAGGAGTAAAAAAATGACAACTGCTCATCAACACTACTAAAAAGGCAAAATTTTGAAATGTTTTATTTAACTGGTTTTAATACTTTCATTTTGTGGCTACCCTTTTCTACCATATTTAAAATGCAATTCAGTTTTTTTATGAATGTATATTTGAAGTTTAAAATAACTATACATATTAAACTGATTCCTAAAGACTCAAGGTAAAAGTCCTCAGGCCTTTGGGGATTCACTTCTTCTCAAGGCCTATGAGTATCCCTTCAGTGATACTGGACAAAACCTCCATTTCTCCAAAAAGGGCCATTCTAGACACATACAGTATACAGCATGCAAGGAACACCTTGCAAAATGCCAAAACTAAGCCAACTTACGATAAACGTACTTGATATAGTTATTGTCCTTGATTCTTTCAAAAGCATCTTGTAAATATACCAAAGCAGCTACCTTAATAAGTTTTCTTACAATTGTGTGTGCACAAATGGTTCTTGAAATTAACAGACAGATTGCAAGTGAAAATGAAAGAATTCCTCAAACTTAAACAGACATTTATGACTAATAAAAAGGTAGTCTTTAGAAAATATAAATATTATGGTTAGGAGTTCATTTTAAGTCTAAGGATGGTACTTAATATAACTACCAGAGGATAACATATTAGTTACCCTGGTCAATGGTTTTTCTAGCTTGCAAGATTCTGTATATAGCAGAAAAACAATAATGCAGACTGATTAGTATTTCAAATCATATTATGCTCATTAATTCAGGAGTAATAGCAGGGAGGGCCAAGGTAAGAATCTGTGGTGGGCCTGGAACTGAGTTCAAGACAGCCTCAGGTTCCTACATGTCAACTCAAGGCATAACAGCATATATGCTCCCATTGCCTGCACATAGTGTTGCTATTGAACATTTAACAACTGATAAGAGCATACAGGGCAATTTTGAGACGCGAGTTCTGCAAACAGGTGTATGACATTGCAAAACAAAAAGTGTCATACAAAATATTTTCCCCCAAGTTTCTAGGACCCTACTTTGCCAGGGGGCCTTGGGGCTGCCGCCTCTTCAGCACTTACCTTAATCCAGCCTGATGGTAATCAACATACAGTGTTGTCCAACATTAACAATAAATGATATTACTGATATCTCATACTTCAACAGCTACCATCTGCTGATATTAATGCACTTCTGATATTTTAGAATTGAGTGATGTACAGCATTGTACACAAATCCCAGTACTACTGTTCACTACCATGAAATCTTTCATTTACTGCACCAGGTAAGATACCAATTAGGGCATATAGTCACACATAAGAACTAGAGCACCAGTGGGGCAGTAGCTCAAACCAAACCAGAGGTGACAGTTACACTAAATTTTAAAAAGCTAGTTCAAAAGTAACAGATGCATTGAGGTGTCAGTGATCATAATACAAGGAGGTCCTAGTTTCTTTAACCCTTTTGCTACGTATGGTTTCCCTGCAAAACCCTAATTTACCATTGTTATATAAGTAGGGTATTGCCACGAAACCATACCACTCATTGCATTCTGGAATAGCTTGGTATAAACCTATGGTGTTTAATTGTGTTTTGGGGATGGAATAGGCATGTAATGGAGTTTTTAACTGCCATTGTCATACCTACCTCAGAAGAACTAACTAACTACATCAGAAGAAATATAGGGCAGTTTTGAACATGCCTAATATTGATTTTCTTTAACATATGGCTCAATATGGAGGGATGGGCCCCTTTCAGTAGTGGAAGGGTTAAAGGTGGTTGTAACATTTGGACAATTTTTTTGTCAATTTTGCATAAAAAAGCCCACAGGACCAAAATGGGACCCTCGAACCAAAATTTGTGTACACCCTGAATGGCCCATGACCCAAGGACCTTGTTTTCAAGTTTCGAGAAAATAGTTTCAAGAAAATCCACGCTCATGAAGTTTTCATAAAATGGCACTTAGGGTCCAAATGGGACCCTGGACCCCGAATTCCTGTACACCCCAAATAGCCCATTACCCAAGGAACATTGTGTCTAAGTTTCAATTCATCAAAGTATGCAGGAAATGCATAAACCTATTTTTCATAAAATGGCCCACAGGGCCCAAATGGGACACTGCACCCATGATTCTTGTACAACTTAAGTGGCCCATGACCCAAGGAACCATGACCCAAGGAACCTTGTGCCCAAGTTTCAAGAAAACCACTGAAGCATGTAGGAGGAGATACATTTGCCAATTTTCATAAAATGACCCATAGGGCCAAAATGGGACCCTGGACCCTGGACCCCAAATTCCTGCAAAATCTGAATGGCCCATGACCCAAAGAAAATTGTGTTTAAGTTTCAAGAAAATCCATCAAAGCCAGTAGGAGGAGATGCATTTTGAACATTTGTGGACAGAGTGATGGATGGCATATCATTTTTTACATGAACACTCCCCTGTCTTTTTAGATCTACATCATCACACACCTACAGAAATTGTTCATATACTGCCCAGAAGAACATGTGAAAACTGTGTGTGTTGTACTGTCATTTGACCTCTTCACCTTGAGTCTTGCACACCCCATGCTCTGACAATGCAAACACAATGGAAATACCCAATGGAAATACCAATTAAGCAGCTCCCTTTAAACAAACCTTAACAACCAAACAAGATTGACCTCTTGTAGACAGTTTTAAAGAGAGTGCAGTATATAAAGAAAAATAGGTAGTAAACTGATTTTGTGAGATTGGTAGCACAAAATTGGTTAGAAAGGTATCAAAAGTATTCTTCATCCCAAATTGGGGAAGTAATCTGTACTCTGAACATACCAGTCATCCTTCTGAGCAATTTTGAAGATAATTTGGTAATGCATCTAGGAGAAAATAGCATTTCAATATATTTACAACTATGGCCTCAAATGACCCTTAGATGTCCTTTGACCTACATTTTTACACCCCGCTGGATGACCTTCAAGAGTCAATTCACTAAACCACGTTTGGTAAACATCAGACTCACAGGTGTAAAGCAATACAGCATCAAAGATATTTCCACCTTTTGACCTCTAATGACTTCGTATGACCTTCGTATCTATATTGAATCTATACTGACGTAATGGCCTTTAATGACCCCTAAATGACCTTTGACCTCAACTTCTTGAATGTGACAGGTAGCCTAATGTTCAACGACCAATGTGTCCAAGTTTTGTTAAAATCCATCGACGAATATGTGCCTGAGAGCATTAAATGCAATTGTGGACAGACATGATAAATAGACAGACAGACAGAGTGACGGATCACAATAGCTCAAACAGCTCTTCGAGCTGGTTTAAGCTAAAAATGAACATTTGTATTAATTATAGGCCTTGTAATATCAGTTGGGTATCATCCTCACATCTGGTAAATTTTACTAATACTGATGCAGGATGAACATGATGAATATTGACACATGCATACTGATATAAAATAGCAAATGATAGGTTCAACAGAAATAGTAAATACCAGACACTTGCAAGATAGCTAATGTAATATGATCATCAGTAGATGTACATTACCTCTACTTGTGAGTCTTGTGAATAAATGCAAGTACCTCTAATTGTGAAGTACCTCTAGTTGTGAGTAAATACAAAGACCTCTAGTTGTGAGTACATGTGAATACCTCTAGTTTGAATAACTATGAGTACCTTTAATTGTGAGTACATGTAACTCTAGTTGTGAGTACATATGAGTATCTCTTGTTGTGACTACAAGTGAGTAACTTTTGGTGTGGGTATCTAGTCACTACTGATACTGCAGTTGTATAGTACTATAGTATATACTTGTACTCATGACATGGCACAATTACTTGTACTTGTATAATGTGAAAAAGGGTACTTGTCCTCATTGTCAGGACTTGGCCCTTGTTCTCATGTTCATGGCTTTGTACTAGTACTCAGAGAATTTAAAAATATGGTACCTGTCTTTAATTTCACTCCTAACATTTTAGGTTTTCTTAAATATTGATATTCATTTCTAACCCATAAATTGACAGCATATACCATCCAGACCCAGCTATTTACCAATCAAATTTAGCAATCACTTTTACACTTGACCTACATTAGTATATATTATACACTTCAAGTAATGTAAATAGATGGCAAACATTTAGTATCATAGCTTTGCCTACGATTTCGTGCACAGTTTGGCATAATTCAACAATATCAGCATCAGTCATGCCAGTAGCTAATGGTGATATTCATACAACACACTACTATATTCACCCTAGAAGACCTGCATGTAATGTTTAACTTTCAAAAATTTTCAAGTACAATACATGTCATGTGATTAACAGTAAAAGTATGGGAAAATAGGACAGAGTTTGACAATATGACTTATTTTTAAGTATTATAAATTGCATAATGAATTACATCACTCCTATTACTAATACAAAATATCTACTTCCCTAGTGGATAGAATGGCACCACTGCCATAAATCTTGAGCGACTTAAAAAAAAAAACAAGCCCAAAGGCTTAGTGACTCCTTGCCATAGAAAATGTTGGGATTTTCTTGGGAAATTTTGCTTTTCAGCCTCTAAAGACCCCAGGTGACCTTTGA
>WURT03055008.1:0-14094 GCA_009936505.3 Holothuria glaberrima
TCAGTTTCATTACATTTAGCAAGGAACCATAGTGCCCATTGGGCTCTTGTTTTTTCCATGTCATCTGGTGGTATTGTCACTGTGAAACAATGCCTGATTCTGTGAGACTCAATGTGAAGCTGTGAGAGTTGGCAAGTGTGCATGCACATATTGACATATATAGAAGATACAGTTTGAATGGGAAATCAGGTAAAATACCCAGTGATAACCTTAAAATGGCCTTTTCTTAACAATTCACACATATTCACAATTCTTACAAATGCTTACGAGTGCTACATGATAACTTCACAGCAAAATGCATTAGTGTTACACATATGGCACGTAACTTGACATTTATCATCATTTACAAGACTAGCTCTGGGGTATAGCAATTCACCAGGTAACACTGTTGTATACTCCAACCATTAGTGTGGGTTTTGAAATTAACATCAGACCCAACATGTGAATGCAAAATTATACAGGTTGCCATTTGATGTCCTATCACAGACCCATGATCATTAACCAAACAGTTCAAGCAACTTGTGTGGGCAATGTACTTTGCAAAAACTTCTGGAAATTGTTCTCAATCATTGCCAGACTTTGGCCAGACTGCTTTCTTTGTCATGTTCAGTCAGGGGCCACAAGGTTCTGCTCAACCTGCAGATCCTGTTTACCAGCAGAAGCATATTAAAAACTAGTACCCTCTCCTCACATGCACGACACCCTAACAGAGGTCATAACTTCAGAAGATCTACTTGCTGCAGAACAATAAACTGGAGGGAGAAAATAGGGTCAAAGGCAATTGCTCAATTCCATCACACCCTCTACACTTGGGGCAGTGCTATGTAGGTCAAAGGTGGGAATAAAGCTTCAAGAACATTGTTGGATTTTCAGTAATTTGAAATGTACAGTAAAGTTTGCTGACAGGATGATGTCTCAAACAGCGCAGTGCCTCCAGTAAATAATATCATGTTGGTTGTGCTCTGGTATCATCAGTGGACCTAAAAACTGTGGGACCGTACTGGAACAGTTTTGCAAATGAATTTCTTTGAAGTTGGTGAAAATTGTTGGTATATCTAGTGGTGATTGCAGATTTTTATTGTTTCTGTCATGTTAAGAGGTATTGACTTGGGTTACATCTTCAAAGAAGATTGGCATCAGTAGCATTAGCATTAGTTTGTTGCTGGCATTATTTGTGATGAAAAAATTGATGGTCCCTGTTCCATTGCAACTTCTATTTGGATAATCAAAATTGGTCACATAAGAAATGAGTATTTGTCCTTTCATTGTTACCTGATCTTGATTTATACCATTCACTGGTCATGTCAAGTATTTCTCGTGTGGACATGTCTATACATCAGGTACAAAACCCAATTGAATATGATATGGTAAGTTGGCTCTCAGTTAATCAGATAGAATGAGAGGGATGCCTTGCTTTGATTCTACATTTCTATTTTGTAATGAAAGATATCTTCTGTTCTTCACATGGGCATCATTATTCTCGTTGATTTTACCATGTAAGTTGGTGATAGCCAGGAAAGGGGGAGGGCTGCTGCAGGAAGGGGCTGGAGCAGATAAGGGGATATGAGGAGGGATAGTGGTGAAATAAAATCATCCTCAAACAGAGAAGGGCAGATCTTCATTATGCTTCTGTGGTATGTGTGAACATTGTGATAAAGCCATCGTATTGGGAATAAGTCCTTAGCTACAGTTTACTCCCCGCCATAGCAGGCATACGGTGGGTACCTTGGATGAAATCAATTTCAATAAAGTATTGTGTGTGTTCATTCACCCACAAAGCCACTCACAAAATGTCCAATGACCAGCATAATGGAAGCACTGTGACAGCAATGAAGCTGGACATAACAGCCATTGTGGCTGTCAAGTTTTACCTCTTTTATGCTTGGTTGCTTCAACTTTTCCAGTTGGGCACTTTCCTCTCTTGATGCAAATTCTATGACTATTTTTGGATTCTTGAAATGTTTCATTTACAATACCTTACAATTTAGGGAATATCTGTGATCTCTTGATTTTCTTGGTGATTAACCAAAATAATTTGTTGGTGGTTCAAAAGTTTGAAACCCGTAGAATTAAAGGCAGGACAGAATTCCAATTTTTGAGCGTAAAGCTATTTGATCAGCTGACAAGTTCTCATAGTGACTGTAAAGTAACTTTAGCTCTGCAAGTTAAGCACTTCAAAGGTATTTATGTTATTACATATTTCTTTTACATCACAAGTAAGTACACATTTTGAATTATTTTCTTTATTTCATTGTTTCCTTATTTTCAGATGAAATGGAAACAGATGGTTTTGTGGAGTCTTCTTCAGAAACCTTTCTTGATGCATCTCGTATAGCTAGTGTTCACTCAGTGGATGAAGGGGATACAGCAGAATCAGAGTCAGACACAGCCCCAAGAACAGAGGGTTTGAGGTATCGAAACACCTCTAGGAACTCTTTTGTAGACACTGAAGATGAGTAGTTCCTGATCATTATAATGGCTGCAATTTGGCAATGGTATGCCAACATTTTATGCACGCCTATCCCTAGAGTTGAAAGGGTAAACTTTTTACCAAAGAAAACTGTAATGTTTTCGTATGGGACTTTTAGGTGGATTTTGGTATAATGTACTGCATTTGCTTTGTCTTCCTTCGAATGTGATGTCAGCATTGCGTGATCACTGTTTTAGTTGCTCAAGAGCTTCCTAACATCTTTGTGCACTGGAGTAACTTCCCAATGATATTTAGGCACTTGACTCCAGCCAGTAATGCATCACATGTGTCAACAGAACATCAGAGAAGAACACTTGCTTAGAAGTACACATTACTACTTGTTCAAAGTATTACATACCACAATATACAGTTTTAAATGTACACGCACACAGTCTTTGTGTTGGGTACTGATTAGGACAAGGGTAAAATCCCTTCCCTATGGAAATTATTTAACAATATGTTATTAGATGGTTCTCCAGAAGTGGTTATATTTTTCCATCATTACCAGTAGCCTTGGTAAATTCATTTCAAAGGTAGCTAGGAGCTTCAGACTGGTAAATCATAATTGACTGTCACAAAATCCCTTCAGTCTTCCATAAATTATGATCCTTACACCATGAAACATGGAAGTTGAGAAGAACCTCCTTTCCCCAACAACATCATAAAGGGACTCTTACGACCAGGTATTGGAAGGAAACTAAGTCTTCAGTTACAAGAATATGTATTACACAGTTTGAAAAAAAGGACCCTTTGCTCAACTCCATAACATCATAGCTTTTTCCATGTTGTAAATTTGAAAGGAGGAAATTTATCCACTTAGTAATGTCTGCTCAATGAATTTTGGTATAATTCTTACACTGCGTACATTACATGCTTTTGATTTCTTTTAAAATTGAAATACAGAAAAAAAAAACCCAAGTTATGAAATAACCCATTACTTGCTATTCATTTTTTGAGGTGTGGACTTGTGCAGTCAAAGTTGCTCTTAATCATAAGATGTGCTGTGAAGATTGGTGTTGGGCCACTGAGTTTCTTTCTTCCAACTGGAAAGTTTTTTTTTTTTTTAAATTTTAATCAAAAGTTCCCTTTAATGTAGCTCATGACATTCAGGTATAAGAGATCTGTATACCTTTTGCATTCATGTCATGCCAGTGTCATTGTAGAGGGTAAACAGTGATAACATGTTGGTAGTAGGGAGGTCATATGTCTGGCTGTTTGCTGAATTGTCTAGCTTTTTGACAGCCTGACCCCCCATATGGCATTACCCGTGGCCGTATGCTGATTTGCCCACCTTTTTGAAGGTCTGGCCAGGTCATAATAGCAAATCTTGCGAAATTCAAATGAAAATATTAATCACGAATATATTCATTTCAATAACAGGGATTCCAACTGTCCAGGTTTGACCAAGACTGTCCCTGTTTGAAGTATACTGTCAAGGTGTCCCAATTGGCCTACTAATTGCCCTGGTTTCAACAAAAAGTTGCTATGCAAACCATAAAAGAAACAGTGGGAGTAACTGGGACACTTGTGAGACTGTTTCACACAGAATGTGACTTTTTTACAAGGGAGTTAGGTGATCCTGAATGCAAGCTCCAAGCTGGTCTTGCTATTAGGAACATGCCAACAAGTAATTGTTTTGATCATTTGAAACTGATCTATTGTTCTTAGTTGAGTGCCAAGAAAGAACTCTACATTGTTTCATACTGAAAAACAGTATAGGATAGTTTGGAGTAAGATGATACAAGTATCAGGGATAGCACTAGATGGAGAGAGTGGGGGCAGGTCATGGCCTCTCTCTCAGGAAAATTTTCCACTTTTCATAGCGAGTATTAATTGGTACTAACATCGAGTGTCTTACCCCAGACTCGACACTGTCACCCCAATGAATTGCCTGAATTTACTTTTGAGGAAAGCAGGTATCTTTCAATAAAAACCCCAACCATCATCTTGTTACAAAAACCTTGATTTTCCAAATGTTGCCCAATAGCAGCTCACAGAAATTTCAGTGCTTCTCAGTAAATCTCAAATTTTTCAATCCTTAACTTTCATGTGCTTCCCACCTGCCAAAAAATTTGTTTTCCTCATCTAGCAACCCCCATTTTTGTATGAGCTTTGAGTTGCTGCCCCCCCCCCCTCATGTTAGGGAGCTTAACCCATTATATGTAATGTGGAACACATTAAACCATTATATGTAATGTGCATGACATATAATACACTTATTTGCTGTTGTGATGATCTTCTCTCGTCTGCATAAAATATTTCAAAGTAAGTTAGGATGACATGAGAAAAGAAAAAAAAATTGCTTGTCTCAAAATATGATTGGTTATCATCAGTTACATTCATAGAAAACCATATTACAACACTGCACGCTATAAAGCTCAAGATGTGTGGCCTGGTGGGCATGCAGTATCTGTGAGCACAATGCTGGTGTGCAGCAGTGACCTGTGTTGGAGACAGTCATGTCTGCCATTGAGTGAATTGGAAATGGTACCCTACTTTGGTACATGCACTGTACACACAAGTTAGACCCAGCACATATCAGACAGATGCAAAAATTAGCTGTCTGCATTTGTGTGATTTGCGAGTGGTAATACTATGTGCTTACCTCAGAAGATGGTGCAGTTTATGTTCTGTGACATCATATGCATGAGATCTGTCATGTAAAATTGAAGATGAAAAGGCTTCTGGCCATTTCCCTCAATTGCATACAAAATGTCCATATTAGTGAAGGATTGGATGAGATGAATTGATCTCTCTTAAAACTAAAGACATCCTCACAGTGAGGGCCAAAATGTTATGCTACAGATGTTTGCCACATGCAAGTGATCACGTTGGTAGTTGTTGAATTAAATTTGTGCCTATCACCTTTGCACTTATTTAGATGATTTAGATGAAAATGAAGGATGGCTGTGATATGTGACAGGTGTCATTATGGTGAGTCTCTGGATGATGCGCGATGGTCACAGGGGTTTTCTGAATCACACTTGAATGCCAAAGAAGTCTGCAGGAATATCTTGCCAGTTTGCAGTGGTTGTTAAAGTGCAATGTTTCCATATACAGTAGGTTGCCATTCTTTAGCTTAAGATTTGAGCATTACAAGCTGAAGAGAAGCACTCATTCAAGATCAGTCTTGTACCTATTGGGGATACCCTGTATTTTCATTTTCAAGTTCAATGTTAAATAGATTCTGGAAATTTTGGTGTATGTTATACATATTGCTCTGTGGTTTTCTATGTTTTTTGTTTTTACACAAACTGGCTTGGAATGTCTCTCCTTTTCTTTCTGCAATAAAACACCTTTTCAAAGTGTAAGAGATTTGCTGTTTAGATAACATTTTCTTCAAAGTAAATCTGTTTACCCTGAAATTGATGTTGAGATCATGATTTTAATGCAAAGATTGTGTGTACTAATACAGTGTTACTATATGGTCTGTAATTGGTGCTGCAAAAGTACACTTCCCAACATGCATCATAATTTTATTATGTCATATTCCCTTTAGACAACATATGATTTGCTGAGGAAAGCTAGTCTAGTGGTACTTATTTTGTGAAGTAGGCCATTAATGTTGGTAGTTATTGTGCAGGATTGCAATTTTAACATTATTGTGTGTAGTGTATGTGACACCTTAGCTTGCAGAAAGGCTAATGCATAGAAAGGTCAGGTAGGCACCAGTCTCATCATAGTTAGAACTTCTGTCACACTAGCTGTAGTTGAAATCAGCATGCATATGAACAGATGGGAGAGGCTCAGATGTACAAAATGAAACCAACAGGAAATGTTTGTCAAAAAGCTTGTAAGCAAGCAAACACCTTAAAATGACAGGTTTGTTATTACCATATGTAGTGACATGTTCAATGCAAACTTTTCTCTGTAGGTCTTCTGGTCAATACCTTGTACACAGAAAGTTGATGGGGCTTGCAACAAACACATAAAACATTCATGTAGCTCCCATACACAAGGACAACCTTAATGGATATTATAAAAACAAATATGTAAGGGGACCCAGGACACTGGATTAGTTTCAAGTCATTCAACTTGATTTCTTAGCAGTGCAGCTTTTAAACATACCTCTGCTTGGATGTTTGTTAAAAAGTGTTCATGTTAGAATGTCAGTGCCTAAAATTTATCAAACCTTGAATTCTTTGCTTGGTATTTGAAGGAGCAAACTTATACTATGGCAGGATAGCTAGATGCATCTCACATTGTTCAATGCAAAAAATAATTCTTGATGGTGTATTTTAGGATGCACAAAATTCCTTCTTGGTTTTAGTCATAATAGGAAGCCATGGTAGAGGTCTCAGGTCAGCAGAGGTCGAAGTTTCAAAATGTAATGTAGGAAATTTCAATAACACAATACAAATATACCATAAACCCTGGAAAACTCTTGCCGCTTATAAATGTAAAGCACATCTTGATGGTCGGTGGACTAGAAAATTATGAACTTTCAAACAAAAAGTCATTTCACTCTAGTCACTGGATGATGGAGAGTCTATGATGTTGAAAATTATGACAGACTGCATGAACAGAGCATTTGTTTTTTTTAAATGCATTTTGTTTACATTTTGGCATATGTTAATGCAATATGTAGACAATTTTTAAGGTTTTAACTGTTAAAGTCACACAACTGTAAGTTCAATGTGCAGCTCATGCTATTCAATGCTTTCATTGATTTTAAATGGTTGAGTAAATACTGCATCTGTAAAGAATAATTTTTTGTCTTAAAGCAGTCTGTTGGTATGACATAATCTTGCAGTCTGTTGGTATGACACAATCTTGTAACCTTAAAGCAACCGGAAATTTTTCTACTTGGCAAGACAGACTTTTCATCAGAATATGAGACAATATTGGTGTGAGATTTTAGAGGGATCGTAAGAATTTCACTTTACCCTACAGTAGGATCCTCTTAAATTGTCACTGGAATATTCCTCAAAATAGAATAAGTTAAGAACAGCATCAACATGTCATTGCAAGTACGAATAGTTGTAACGTATTGCTGTTGGTGTACTTCAATGGCAATGTGAGGTCAGCAGATGTCAAAAGGTGAAAATGTTGCTATTGCATTATGTCGAATCATCCGATGTTAACAGAGTCTTCCTTACATAACTTGTGCTGCTACTTGAGTACTTTTTAGAATGTCATTAAAATGTGCTTTACTTCTAAAATAAATGACGGCACAAAGAAGGTTTGTCAAACACTGTGCAGTTTGGTATTCTGGTCCTAATACCAGTACAACCCTAAAATACACTGAGGCTTGGTAAACCTGCTGAAATATGATTTCAAATAACATACGGAAATGGAACAGCAAAGACATAACAGGGAGATGTATTTACAACCTATGAAGTCTATTTAAAATCACAGTGTATAATAAAAAAAATTTGAAACATTGTACAGAAAATATGTTATATGCTTATTTAACATTTCAGTGGTGGATAACCAACCTAGTTCTGTCAGTAAGTCACATGTGTGGCAACATGGCTTCATTGCGTAATTGCCGTATTCTTGTGTTCATATGTAAAGATGACTTATTCTTTAAATAAATTCTTGGACACACTGACCATATTGGTTTATATAATTGGTTTATATAATTTTTTGTAAGGATACTTGACTTTAAAACCATATGCATAAGGAAGGCCACAAAAGCTACAGTACTTCTTTTTGCAGAATGCAAAACTAATGTGTGCAGTCATAGCAATGTGTGATTGAATGTGTTTGTGATGCTCATCTTGTATTAACATCAATCCCGAGATTAGAATGGTGGATTTTGTTCACACAAAAGCACTAATTGTTTTGGGGGGGCCATGGTTCATTTGGACCACCAGAGATCAAGCAGAGAAAACGCTGTAAATGCAGTATCTCAAGAAGAGTTATCTCCATAGTCACATACAGTGGCTGTTTTTACCCTCTAGTGACCTCAAATGACCTTTGACCTTCACCAAAGACAAAAAGGTCCCTCCTCTCAACATGACAAATATATATATATATATATATATATGTAATAGCTCCTGTCCTTCCCACCTTCATATATAATGTTAATGAGAATTTTAGTTTTTGCCCTCTACTGCAGTACCTTTGACCTTCACCAAAACCAATAGGGTCCTTCGTCCCAACAAGCAAATGTATATAGGCCTACCAAATATGAAGTGTCATTCATTCCTATCTTGAGATGAAGGTCTTAAAGGTTTTTGCAATTTAACCCTTGATGACATCAAATGACCTTTGATCTCTGCCAAAAACAATAGGGTATTTCCTCTCAAAATGAAAAATCTAGCCTATATACCACAGATGAAAGGTGTCCTTCATATTCCTATCTTGAAAATATCATGATTACAAGGTTTTTGCAGTTTAACCTCTGGTGACCTTAGATGACCTTTGACAGCTAACAAAAACAATAAGGTTCTTCCTATCAACATGACAAATCTATGTACCAAATATGATAAGTGTCAGTCATTCCTATCTTGAGATATCGTGATTACAAGGTTTTCGGTCTTTGACCTCTGGTGACCTCAGATGGCCTTTGACCTCCACCATAAACAATAGGATACTTCCTCTCAACATGACAAATCTATAGACCAAATATGAAACGTGTCGACATTCCTATCTTTACATATCGCAATTACAAGGAGCATCACAAATGCACATGCACACATATACACCCATACACACGACATCATCATCCCATAGATTTCTTGCCTGCCTTTTGCAAGGAAACAATAATGAAACAATGGAGGCCTTATGTGCCCATCAACACAAAGAGGATGGTAAGGTAAATGTGAAACAAAAACCCCTTGAAGCTGTGTAAAAAAGAAAAATGTTACCCATGACAAAAATGGATCAGACATTAACTGGAAAAATTTTTGATTCCAGGTTTACTGTATTTTGGTACTGTTATGATTCACTTAACTGGCAGTGATACTATAGGTTTTCCTTTTCACATAATTTGTCCCCCTCCCAGCCAGCCCTCACCTTTGTGATACTGTAGTTTCCCCTTTTACGTACTAATCCTCTCCCTTTACTATTCCTCTAAATTGAAACTTTAAGCTGGCTAAAAAAGGAAACTTTCACCCATGGCAGAAATGAATTAGTCCAATATAATTATCCAAAAACAAATGAATCAGTCTAAAACCTGAATGCTTTCCTTTCAATGTGATAAAAGTTCTACACTCAGTATGAAAAGCACCTACCATTCCTATCCTGAAATATTGTTCAAGAGGTTTTAATACTTGGCTTCTGGTGATCATATGACTCCTGGACCTCTTCCAAAAATGATATGATTCTTCCTCTCAACATGATAAATCCATAAAGTGTCCATTAATCTTATCTTGAGATATCATATTTACAATTTCCAAAGTTTTTGCAGTTTTACTTATGATGACCTCAGATAGCCTTTGACCTCTACAAATGCAATAGCATTCATCTTCAGACTGTAATGCATTCATATGCCAAGTATAAAAAAGTATCCATACTTCTTTTTTTGAGATATTGTGTTTACAAGGTTTTTGGTTTTTATCTCTGGTAACCTCCAAGAAAACAGTAGGATTGTTAATCTTCCCAATATGATAAATCCATATACCAAGTATGGCAATTATATATCCATCATTCCTATCTTGAGATATCATGTTAACAAGCTGCATCGCATGAACACACACACCATCATGAATACATAAATTCCTCTTGCCTTCTGCAGCCCTGCCAAGTCACCCGCATTGGGCGGGTGTCGCCTGCATTTTTGGGTCATCACCCGCTTACCTGTCCAAATCTCTTGCAACTTAAAAAATCTGCATTGTACACAGTTTTCTCTGAGAAAATGAATTCTTGCTTTGTAGCATAAAATTCATTTCATTGGAACAAAATGCGAGAAAAAAAATCATCTCAAAACCACCGAGGTTGGAAATTACTAGGCCTACACGCTAAATATGCTCAGCTAAAAGCAACATTACCTATACAATCCGTGAAAATGCAGTTCCGACACATGTGAACACTATAGGGTCCGCCAAGTTTAATCATTCAATGCCACTGAAGTATGCTACTGCTGAGAACTAGCTGTTGCACACGAGGCACATGTATGTGCACCGCTATAAACCTCTGACGTCTATACAAACTGTATTTAACACAAAATGCTGTACATTTTGCAGTGGGTCTGTTGAGACATCGAATAGTGTAGCGAGTGATGTCGCCATATAAGTAAACCTTAAACAATTGCTGAGTGAGCAGCAAATTTAGCAACGAGAAAGGGACATGGAAGGTTATTTTTGGTCTGAAGTACCCTTGGGCAAACCACATGTAGATGACTTTTCTCTCCTTTTCTTAAGGCCCAAGTAAGTCCTGCTTGCTTGACTGCACTCTGTTGAAACTAGTTCTTGCTTACACTTTTATGAGGCAGTCTTATGAACTTGTTAACTGAGTCATGTAACAAATCAGGGTCACAACTCTCTCTTCTGAGTAATTTCAGGTTTTTGCCTTCTGTGGGAGAGAGCCTGCAGGATTTTTCTTAAGCAGGTGATGATCAAACTGTGTCAATTTGAAACCTGAGAAAAGGAAGAACTTAACAAAATATTTTCAGAGTCAGGAACCTCCATAGGCTTATAGGGGTCAATATTTTAGGGGGGCAGGGATAATTTTTGCCTGAATGTAGGGCACAATTTATTTTCTTGTCTCATTTGCCCCAACTGAGAGAGCATATGCCCCCCTTCCCCAGCCCCCACGTCGTATGCTTATGGGAACCACAGAGCCTATTGGCCCTATATTTTCTGCAAACCCTTGAAAAAGTGCCACATTCTTTTGCTGAAATCACAATTCTGAGGGATCATTCACTGAAGTGTATATCCTGTGTATCCTGATTAACTTAATACTTTGATTCCATATAGTCAATGGCTTTGTAGTTCTCACAAACAGAGTTTATTTTCATCATCAAAGGCATTCCAAGCCACCATCTCCATCTTGAAAAGTCACATCACTTCCGAGGAGGCTTTTCTGGAGCTGTCAATTTCAAAAAGAAGTATCTACTAAGAAATTTTTGATGAACAATTTTTTCAGCAAGGACTTCAGTTTATCATTTTTAATTTCTAGCTCTCAATTTAAAATTAGCTAAGACCAAGTCTAATTTAGCATTACCTGCACATGCACCTTAATACAACCAGGATGAGCTTCTCTTCCACAGGAGGGCCCTTACATTTATAACTCCCAAACTTAATTCTGAATGATTAATTTAGGTTTGTTTCTTTCTTTTTAAATTGCAAAATCAGAAACTAACATACATATAAGCTGTTTAAGGAAAGTATATGTACACAACTGTCATGTAATATGTGAACAACAATGGAAACTACATCCAATTTTATGTAGTGTTAGGGATAGTATGGTATTATTTATGGCAAAACTATGCTTATTTTCAAATAAACATGTGTGTATATGTAGAGTTTACTTTGCAAATTAGGAACAGTCTACTTCCAATGAACTTGATGGTATTCAACCTTTTAGACAGCTAGTAATATCTGGCAAAGCTGTGAATAAAGCGTGTGCCCATTTCAACTGCCACTGAATTCTATATTCTCACAATGGCTTTTGATGAGTGATATCTTGAGAATTAACCATCTCCTATGATCTTGGTGTCTTGGCAGTGAATGTAATTAAATCTAACACTGCAATATCTTGCTTTACACAATTTGGCGAAGACAGCAAGAGAACAATTTCATTTACCCTGAGTGGGCATGCATATAAGCTGAAAACATCACAAAAACTAGACTTGTCCTGCAAAATTTGCAAAACATGGCCTCACTCCTGGAATATAGCAGTTGGAGATATCACCAACTAGATGCATAGGAAATAATTTGATTCGGGATAATTTGAAGTATTAAGCTGTAGGCCTATGTGACAACCGGTGATGGACTTAAACTGTTATTGGCATGGGAAACATGGTTTACCATATGCATTTAACCATGATGACTGAAATGGCTGACAGCAAGAACTGCAAAAGTTTACTTTGTAAGGTGTATTAAGTTGTAAGGTGCCATCATTTGTAACATCAGTTTCTGTGCCAGAGGTTGTTATGAATAATGTGAAAATGTAGGAATTTAAATTATCTTGATTTTATTTGAACATAGTGAACTTAATTTATGTCCTAATGAAATAATTAACAAAAAGTGCCAGAGCAATCAATTGACATTGCAGTGATGACTTGTAACTAACAGTGATACAAACTGATCAATAATTTCTACCAAAAGCATAAAAGGAATGAATATTGGATAGGGTGTTCCGTGTTACAACCTTTTGTTTAGTTAACTTATTTAATGAGCAGAAATAAACAGTAACAGTTTGTCAGCCATCTTGACTGTTCTGACTTGCTGGGCTTTTCACAATTTCCCAGAAATTACACATCAATTATTCATTGCATTATTTCTGACTCTGCAGTAGCATTTACCAGAAGCTGCTAAAACTTTACAGCCACTGAATGTCAAAACTGTTTATATTTGCAACAAATTTCACACAAAGGCCTACTGTAATCACCCACAATAATAGTTTGTGCTGTTTAATAGAGATATGTGATGAATAAATACTTACGAGGCTCTGATAGTTTGACCTGAATTGGTTCCAGAGCTTCAGATAAGTCCTCCAAGTGCTTTTGCACATCACTGATACTTGGGTTACTAGTATTATCAAGCCAGTCTTGCTTTTCAGTACAGGCATTCAAAGCAGTCATCTACAATTAAGGAAAATGTCCAGCATGTACATGTTACAGGATGCATGGCACAGAATAAAAGCACATAGTACATAGAACTTTGATAAGGATATCATTTTATTCATATCGCAATTGTTCTGTAAACATTGAGGTTCCATTGCAGCTACAGGCATCATTTCCCTACTTTTCATCAATGTGTCTCATTTACCTCTATGATGGATAGAGCTTCAAATATATAACTTTGCATGTGACTGGGAAATAGGTTTAAAGAAGTGACTATCACGTGAGCATTTTAAGTGATGTAGATGATGGGCATAGTCTGAAGTTGTGCCCTACTACTTTGTTACAAATTTAGCAATGACAAGGTATTGTGACATCAGCCAAAAGCAGACCACATTTCAAAATAGATGTATATTTGGCATGAGGCTGTTCTTATTGCAGAAACTCTTTAATATCAACCAAATTGTTACAGAAAATAAATTAATCACCTCTTGAGATTTTGTGTTTAAACTGTTTTCAACTATTTTAATTTCCTTTGACCCAAATGACCTTGACTGCCACAAGAAACGAAAGCAACCTGTCACAGTATTCAATACTTATAGTCAACATACTGAGTATGCAAACCATCCAGGGACCCTTTCTGACATACAGTGATCTCAAAGTTTTGACCTTTTGACCCCTGGTGACCCCAAATGACCTTTGACCTCCAACAAAAACATAAGGGAACTATCTACTCCAACCATACATATACCAAGTATGAGATCCTCTTGGTTACCCTTCTGAAGATATTGTGCTTAAAAGTAATACTTTGGAAGATATTCACTTTTTGACATATGCTGACTACAAATGACCTTTGACTTTGCACAAATTAGTAGGGGGACCCTCATTTTTGTAACCGGTCGGCATGGCGCGGTGGTTTCCGACTCCACGGTGCCTATTATGCATGTGCATA
>WURT03055019.1:0-10601 GCA_009936505.3 Holothuria glaberrima
GCCCAAGAATGGCAACACCAAACTGAGGGTCTGAGCTCTGTCTCCCTAGAGTCGAATTTATCAACTTCCATTTATATCCAACCTGACATACTGACGCATTGACTTTGTGTGTGAAACTCATTGACTGCTTTCGGTCTACTTTTGTGCTAAAAATCCAAGAAGCTCCAAGAAGGGGGGAGAATTTCGAAGTGGGGCCTGAACATATCCTTGCTTAGAACACTCGGGAAGTGCCGTTCCCGGCCATCTGGGAGTTTGTAAAGCCGAAAATTTGTGGTACACTCCGCGCCAACTGATGGTGGCTCTCCGCAAAAAAACATATATTAACATTTTTCATAAATTGATTTTTTTTTGCATTAAATGAGAAATTGCAGACATGAGATCCAAATTTCAAGGCTGGGTACATGCAGCTTAAAGCACCCGGGAAGTGCCGTTTCCTGCCATCTGAGGGGTTTGTAAAACCAAAAATTTTCTTGTTCGCTCCGCGCCAACCGATGGTGGCGCTCCGCTTAGATAGTCCTATAGTATCAGCTAAGTCTGCCCAAACAGTCATACCCTTCGCCCCCCCTCTTCCCCCACCCGATTGAAAACTCTGGCTTCGCCACTACTGTCGGCGAGTGATCAGCACTTTCACGTGGACAACATGCAAAAATGTAATATTTTGGCAACGTTCGTTTACCCCCGACACATTTCGCGAAACGTTTACAGCAAGACAAATATGAGAGTGAAACCAAGCCTGTGCAATTAATCACTGCATTCGTCACCTTAACCGTTAACTGAATGAGTTTTATACAGAATTCGGTAAAAGGGGGACGGCCGTATACCCTTCAGCATTTTGGAACGAGACTTTTAATGAAGACAAAGAAACTACAGGCTGTAAGTTCTGGTTTTGTTATGATGAATTTTCCTTCTTTGAAGGCAAAACAGGCATACGGTCTGGGAAACTAAATGCCGTCGGGGAGAACTGCTTTTTATCGTTTCCACTAAGGCTTCAGGACGACATTAAAAGCTATGAGGATATCCATCCCTATGGAGGCAATAGCTTCTCCATTTCAGGGGCCACCCCTGTGACGGAGGCTTTCATGGCCCTGTGACCATTTCGTAAGGAACTGCGAACATGGATCGACTTCTATCAAACACACCAGTTACGCTCGCAGGTTAAAATGCCTTTTGGATTATTGGAAGTGACACTTTTAATGGGTTGCAAATTTTCTGAAAAAGAGAATAAAATAAAAAGTTATATGACAGTGGGTAACGCATAACGTCTTACAGAAGAAAGTGTACAGAGTAAATTGTCGAAAAAGTGTAGTTAATGGGGAAGATTAGATAGCTGTATCAATCATGGCAGTCATACCAACATTTTGTTCCAATGGTTATAGATTCACAGTTGAATTTGAAAACTTTATATTTTATATTTTTGTTGTTTTAGTCTGTCTGTAAGTTTAAACAGCTTCTAAAACAAGTTCAATACTTGGAGCTTGGTCTAGTTACTACAGTGTCATTGTTTACGCCGAGAATCAGGAACATTTGCACATGTGCCGAGGTAGTCCTCAGTAAAGGCCCGTGTATGGCCGGTCGCGGAATAGCTCCCAACAAGTTTCAATTTCATAATGGATTTCCAAATTCCATGTTAATTCACCATTTTTATCAAATAGGCCTGTTTTCTCTGGGATTCATGTTGGAAATACCCGAGAGACTGCCACTTTTGCCAATAACCCCCGACTACTTGTCGCACGTGCGGCAAGTAGTCGGTCCGTGCATCTTGACTCCTTGTCGCAGGTGCGACAAGGAGTCTACCTTTTCTGAGAAAAGGCCATTTTTGTGAAAAATCCCCGACTCCTTGTCGCACGTGTGACCAGGAGTCGGTCCATTTCCTGTGAAATAACATATAAAAATGAACTGTGTGGCTGTAATTTTGTCAAAGATTTGGCAAAAAATCATGCAAAAAGAGCTGTCCAGACAGAGGTAGAAAGTCCATTTTGAAAATGGAACTTGTTTCCCTATCACGGTCCTTACTACGCTCAATTGAAAACCCGGGGTCTTCGACCCGCATGGTGCTGGTCGAAATTAATTTTCATCCTACAGCAAAACTAGGACCTAAAATCCTAATTTACTGCCATAACGATTCCTTTTCATATCTTACACTAGTATTGCAGTTGTTTTTCATCCCTTTAAACCTCTGAAAAGTTCCAAAAATTTGAAATAAAATCATCAACTTTACCACTTCGTTTAAATTTACTGTTGCGTTAGAAATATTTGTTGATATCAGAATGCCGTGTGCGTAACATTGTGACGTCACACGAAACATTTGATTACTGCAGTTCCTATACATACACATGGCCATTGCCAATGTAAACATTCTGTCATGACGTAATAATAAAGTGATTACTGATGTAAACAAAGTTCCTAAGTCACACAGTAAATTTTACGGCACGAAAAAGTTGCTGATTTCGTTTCAAACTTTTGGCCCTTTCCAGAAGATCCAGTGTTCAAAAACCTGCATTACTCCTGTAGGATCTGGATAAGGAAAGTCATGAAAATAAAGATTTTACGCCCAAAATTTGCTGCGAGAAGAAAGTCAACCTCAACCATCATAAAGACAACTGATCCCCCGCTATTTTCAATAGGCGTAGTAAGGACTGTGTATAGAGAACTCTCGGAGAACGACACACAGTTCTTTACTGAGGACTAGTGCCGAGGTTGCTAAAGAGCTGAGCCAAGGTAACCGAAAACTATACCAATTTTTTGAAGAGGAGAAAATGTGCAAGTATATTTCATACTTCTATACTGACTGCAAGGTTCAGATTCAACTGTAGTTTCATTGATTCCTTGCCGAAGGCAGGCAAGGAATCTATGCGATGGTGATGTCGTGGTGTGCGTGTGTGTATGCGTGTTCGTGACGCTCCTTGTATTCGCGATATCTCAAAATTAGAATGACCGGCACTCTTCATATTTGGTAAAAAAATTTGCCATGTTATGAGAAAGTACCCTACTGTTTTTGGTGGAGGTCAAAGGTCATTTGAGGTTACCAGAGGTCAAAGACCGAAAATCTTGTAACCGCGATATCTTGAGAATGACCGACACTTTTATATTTGGTTTATAAATTTGTCATGTTGAGAGAAATAACCTTCTTGTTTTTTGTGGAGGTCAAAGGCAATTTGAGGTCACCAGCGGTTAAACTGCGAAGACCTTGTAAATGGTTTTTAATCACGATATCTCAAGATAAGAATGACGGATATTGGTATATAGATTTTTCATGTTGAGAGGAAGAAACCTTTTTTTTGCTAGAGGTCCAAGGTCTTATATAGATTGGTATATAGATGTGTCATGTTGAGAGGAAGGGCCCTATTTTTTGCTAGAGGTCCAAGGTCATTTGAGGTCACCAAAGGTCCAATAAAACCTTGTAATCGCGATATCTCAGGATAGCAATGACGAACACTTTAAATAATTGGTGTACACATTTGTCATGATTAAATGAAGAACCCTATTGTCTTTTGTGGTCGTCAAAGGTTACCTGAGGTTACCAGAGGTTAAACTGTTAAAACCTTGCAGTTGGCTTGTAACACGGTATCTCAAGATAGCAATGACAGATACTTTGTATATTTGGTATATTGATTTGTCATGTTGAGAGGAGGGACCCTTTTGATTTTGGTGGAGTTCACAGGTCATTTGAGGTCATCAGAGGTCAAAAACTAAACATAACATTACATGGGAGGAGGCACAGACAAACCTTTTCGAAGACATGTTTTTCCAATGTTTTTGTTATTTAAGTTTTGGTGGGGTTCAAGAGTCATGTGAGGTCAGCAGGAGTCAAGTCAAATTGTGACGCATCCTAAAAAATGATGTAGTCAAGAAATGTATATTTGAGGGATCAACATCCCCCTTTCGGCAAGGAATCACTAAGCCTTTGGACTTTCTGGTTTAATGATAGCAAATAAATCGTGGTGATGTCGAAAGTATGGGTAATGAATTATGCACGGAAACTTGAAATTTCGTAGGCCACCAAATCATCTTCGGCCCAGTATTTTCGTAGGACGTGGGCACAGCGATTTCTGTGCCTCTTGACTTATCCGACCCTCTACAACAGTGTATAAATGTGGTGTCACAAAAGGATTAAGCTTAGTGAAAATATTGTCATTACCTCTCTTATGTGAAAAATATATTTGATTTTTACCACACCCCAGTAGGTAATAGAAAAAGGATGTGTCGAACAACGTGGCAGCTTAGCTATTTTTAACCTCATCGCTCCGTTCGAATGGATGTTGTAGTCAATTTGCCAGTTGAGCTATATACGGCAATACCGGTTTAAATAGCAACCGTTCAATGCAACTGTAACCGTTGATTTTACTAAGTTACTAGTCTAAGGGGCTAGTCAATTGTGAAATACCCCAGAGTGACAGGAGGTCTTTACTGTGGGGGTTTAAAACGTGTTCCTGTGAGTGCTTAGGTGAGTGCGTGTGTGTGTCCAATGTTATTTTGTTATTCTTCAGAGGCTCAGCCTATTTTCTTTAATCCTTGTATCACGTTCAAAATCCGAAGTAAAAGTTAAACATCAGAGAGGAAAGTTCAAATTTTGTGAAACTCTCTTTTTAACTGTTTTTCCAAGAGGAAACATCTCACTGACTTGAAACTTTACATAAAAAATAAAGGCGTCTAGTACAAACAAAATATCTCTAATGGCAACCGAGGACAAAGGTCACGTGATGGAAGGAAAATGTACTTCGTCAAGTGAACATTGAAGTCACAAACTGTTCCTAATGGGCTAGACCGATTCGGCTCAAACTTTGTGAGAAGGGACTCAGAGAAAGAAATTTTGTCTCGCAGACCCCGCAAGTGAAGGTCGAAGTTTGCACGTAAGAGATCACAGTGTGTTAGAAACTTTTTGGCTATAATTCCAAGAGAAAACACTGCACTGACAGGAAACCTCATACATATCACATGGATGGCAACTTCAAGGAAAAGGTGTGGTCCCACTGCCACAGTGTCTAACTTGTATATCAATATCTGCTAACAGACGGCTGGACAGTTTTCTTTTTCAAGCTTGATGGAAAGATATCCCAGGGAGAGAACTTAGGTAACGCAGACCCCAGAAGTAAATGTCAGAGGTCAGAGGTCAAACTAAGTCAAATTGTGTAAAAATCTTTTTGCCCATAATTCTCAGACGAAACAGTGCACTGACATAAAACTGCCAAAGCGTAACTGGGATGACAAGTTCTTCCGCGATATGTGGTAACCACGGTAACCCATGTCAAAGGTAACGTGAAATGGGGTAAAAAGTACGTATTTTGTTTAAAAAAAAACTGTTTCTATGGGCTGGACCGATTTTCTTCAAACTGGGTGAAAAGGTAGGGTTATAATCTGTGTCTTGTAGACCCCGAAAGTAAAGGTCAAATGCCAGAGGTCAAAGGTCAAATTGAGCTAAATTTTGAAGAACACATTGTACTCACATAGAGCTTTACACATATGATAGTTATGACCGATTTTTCAAACTTGACGAAGAGGTGCCCCATGATGGTAAATCGTGTCTCATATACCACCAGTAGTAAAGGTCAGAGGGTAAAGGTGTAGAAATTATTTTTCCATATGTTTTAGGTTAAATGATGCAGATCAGTCGATAGTTGTTATCCTATTAAATGACGTGTACCGACGATGAAATATACTACGTTGATTACCCTTGTGTGTGTTTTCTCTTTTGTGATTTGATTCCAATGATCTCAACCATGCCGCGATGTACTCACAAATTTATAGGTATTTTGATCTTTCCCTTTTCAAGATGTACGGATAGTTGGTGAAACTGATAATGTCGGTCGTGTTGAAGTATTTCTGAACAACGAATGGGGTACAGTTTGCCGTGATCTGTTTGACGATACTGCTGCTACTGTAGTTTGTGGCAGTCTTGGTTTTGGGAACCTTGGGTCTATTGTACTAGATGAAGGAATTTTCGAGAGACCTGGAAGTGGTCCTGTGTGGCTGGATGATGTGAAATGTTCGGGGAAGGAACAATCATTGTTGGAGTGTCAACGTGCAAGTCCAGCACAAGTGAACTGTGATCACTCTAAAGACGTTAGAATCAGGTGTTCAGGTAGAAGAACTTATGTCAGCTCTTTTATACTTTTAGGTTGTTATTTCTTAATTCTGCATTAGAACGAGCTATCGAAATAAATTTTAATCCGATCCGAAACAATGTGGAATGCGCTGCCGAAAATAGTTTTCTACTCGAAAAAGCGGCACCATGAAAGAGATCCATTCTCTGCTCCCCTTTACAAATGGAAAACTCCGTTGAAATCCACCCGACAGAAAGCCTGAACATCTCTTGTAGCTTTTTCAAAGGGGAAAGGTGACGGGTGGATTAATTGACATTTAACGGCTATTTGTGGGATTGCGGATAGAAAATCAGTATTAAATATCCGTCATCCAGCCCTCCGGAACACGTAAATAATGTCGTTGCACTTTAATTTATAATCTTGTAAACTGCCTATTGACACGATCTTCCAAGAAAGATAACAGTTAATTAGCCTATGTTCAGTATGTTAGTGTCCATATTAAGTAAATGAAACCTTCCTTCTTTTCACGGTCATGGGCCATTTGAGATCACCAGGGCTGGCAATTTGTCTGTTATATATCTTTTGCGCAAGCTTGACAAAATAACTTTAGCTAGCTACAAGACAAGCAATGACAGCCAGACTACCAATCTGGCCTACCAGTCCCTGCAGATTCGTAAGAGTTATTAACATTGCACAACTTAAAGGTCGACCACTCTTGGCCCTAATTGGAAAGATATCCAACCCTTTAGGTCATAGGCGTAGGAACCTGTCCGAGACTGGGGGCTGAACCTTGCTTCGGATCGCCGTCCTGGGGAGGGGTCTAAGGAGAGGGGCGTCCCCCTCCCAGTTTAAAAAGTTTTGGACATTTGAAGGTCCTTAGATGGAATTTGGTGCATCATTTTGGACCAACTTTAAGATAAATCATTGCAAATTTTTGACATTTCTTACAACAGAGACAAATAATTGTTCGCTTTGGAAAATTGTTTAGATATTTCAGGATCCTTAGATGCTATTTGGTGCATCATTTTGGACAAATTTTAAGGTAAATTAGTGCGAATTTTTGACATTTCTTACAGACAATGTCGTACCCAGGATTTCTCTTAAGGGGGGCCCGCCAACCAGTATGTTATGTGATCGCCGGTCGGGGGGGTCTAAGGGGAGGGGTGTCACCTTTCCTTTAGGAAAATTTTTGAAAAATTAGGTGTCTTTACATGCAATCTGCTGCCACATATTCTACCTTTTGAAGTAAAATTTATGTTTCAAAATTTACGTATTTTTAGGAACTAAAATTGGCATTCGTGAGTGGGGCCGTGTCCCAATGGCCCCCTCCCCGGCTAAAGCGGCTGCTCATAGAAGAGACAACTTAAGATGCATTTTGGTGCATCATTTTGGACAAATTCTAAAGTAAATTACTGCAAATTTATGACATTTCTTACAGAAGACAAAAAAAGGGTTCCCTTTGGAAAAATTTTTGGTTATCTGAGGGTCCTTAGATGCAGTTTGGTCATCATTTTGGATAAATATTAAGGCTGATTACTGCAAATTTTTGACATTTCTAACAGAAGAGACAAATAAGGGGTTTTCATGCCTGGAAAGTGGGGGGCTGAAGCATACTTCCGCCCCTACAAATTTCGCTTCCTACGCCCTTGCTTTAGGTATAGTACTCAGCCTAGAAGATCATGCGAACAAACTGCAACAGCTTTACAGTATCGCGAGGCTACCATCAAAAACAAATGTAGCCTACCACTCCTTTCTATACATCTGAGCACATTTTGCATACATCTTAAGCCGAACGCACACGGACGACAGAAAACGCTAAACACGAGACAGAAAACACATTTCGTGTTTTCGCGAAACAACGTTTCACGAAACAAGCATTGCTTGATTCGCGAAACAAGTGTTTATAGCTTAAACATGTGTTTTGGACGAAAACGCTAATTTTGGTTTTCGTCCAACGCACACGGAGGTCAGCGCGAAAACGTGTTCTCTGTTTCGCGTTTTGCGTTCCTGTCGTCCGTGTGCGTTCGGCTTTACATCCGTTTAAGCTCTAAAACCTGAACCTCCTTGATGCAGTATGTTATGGATGGTATCACTAGAAGGCCTGCACAGTTTAAACAGCATGCGGTGTTTAATTTCTAGGCTGTTTGTTTAAAGTTTCTACACAATATGGTCTCACAACAATGGCGGCAGAAGGTGGCTTGTACACCCGAATTAGATGCAACCTCACACAGAAACTAACCATCTCATTGGTCTAAAATGTTGTCGATTGGATCTGTTGGGTGCCTTGTTTACTCTTTAAGTTGCTTGTCTTTTGAATGTTCAGTTTTTGTTTCGGGGCCTTCAGTTTTGGATTGCTTACGTTATGAAGCTGAAAGTTCTAGGGAATTGACTTGTGTCTGTAACAAAACATTCCACAAATGGGGGGGGGGGTACCAGTAAGCTTCCAATGAGTATATGCTGGCTTGGAACCGACCAAGAATAAGTGAAGGTTGATTTGACCCCCAAATTGTTCCACTATTTGCATGCGCTTTTCTGTTAGGTTGTACATGTAAACCGATGACAGGCCAAAATAGGGTTTAAGTTTAGGCACTATTACGAAAGAATTGTCCAACATATTTCGGTGTCAAGCTCAGAAAATGTAACAACTTTCCATTATGCCCAATGCTTACGGTTGACCCTATTTTTTGCTGACCCTTCTGTACCAGTTTGAGAAAATATCACGTGACTAAAAGTATAATCATTTTACTATTCTTAAGTACGCGTTTTTTACGTTACGTAGTGCTAGCTGACACTTCAGTGATGCCTGGCTAACTTTCAAATTTAAGATATCACCATACGCGAACAGGGACAGACAAAGATGATGATGTTGCATGTTTAAAATAGTTTATTTTACCTATTAAGTAGAACCTCGTTTATGAACAAAGGAAAGAAGCACGTATACAAACGCTCACTTGGATTACTACTGTATTCTTTTCGAAGTCGTCCGTCTTGCTGATGGAAAACAACCATTCGAAGGGAGATTAGAAGTTTTTCACAAAAACCGATGGGGTACCGTATGCGAAGACTCTTGGAGTGAAGTGGATGCTACCGTAGTTTGTAAGCAAATTGGCATTTCTCTAGGAGGAATGGTTGTGAACGCTGCAAATACCAAAGACGGAAGTGGTAAAATTTGGTTGGATAACGTAGCCTGCAACGGCAATGAAGACTCCATATTCAAATGTGGCCACAATGGATTGGGTGTACATAATTGTTACCATTATGATGATATTGGAGTTGCATGTTCAGGTACTAACGTTACATCATAGCTTGTTTGAAATATTTTCTTTTTTATTGAATGAAAGAACAAGCTAGTCCTCTTGTAACATTCGCCCATGCTTTGCCCTTCAGAAGGGTACCTTTACCTTTTCCATTCTAAAAAGGACTCCCCAGCAAACACAAAATGTTTTGGAAATGTTTGTAAAACGTTAGTAACGTTTGGGGAACATTTTAAGTACGTTTGAAGAACGTTTTGTTTTTGCTGGGTCTTTGAAGAAAAAAGAGGGAGTGAGTACTTAAAAATTTTGTACTGATGTGTTCAAGTACGATGACTTGTCAAGGTAGCGTAAATGACAAAATTAACCTCTGCATGTAAACGCCTACACCGAATAAGGCATTGGCATCATATGCAATATAAAAGACAATAACCCAGACCTTTTATTGAAACTGTTATTTATGAAATATTCTGATATACACACTGCGACGGAGGGGTAAGGTCTTCAAGTACTTTGAACAAAGTTGAAAAAAGACGTTTTTGAAGGTTAGCTTTATAAACAAAAATTCACAATTTCGTTTCAGATATTCGCCTTGTCGGTGGAACAGGATATTTGGAAGGAGTATTGGAGGTGTTTGTGGGTAATCAGTGGGGATCTATTTGTAATCATTCTTGGAGTGACTTGCAGGCTGCTGTCGCTTGCCGACAAATGGGACTTAATGTGCCAGCAACAATCGTAATCGCCGAAGATTTTCCGGAAACTTCATCACCTTATGTACTGGATAAAGTAAACTGCGCCGGAACGGAATCTTCTATCTTCGAATGTCAGCATTCCAAGATTGATAACAATTCGTGCAGCAATGTTAACTATCGGGTAGCTATCCAATGTTCAGGTAAACATCAATGGTGGAAGAAACATACAACCTCGGTTTATCTCCATAAAACTTAATGAACAAAATTTCAACCCAGTACAGTTTTTCTTTCTTCCGATAGAGCTGTCGACAGAGGTGTACAACTCATGTTTGTATCTAAGTATTTCTGCAACCTTAAGCGGCAAAGCTAACTTTGGCACAATGCAATATTGAAGGAATAAGACATTAAAGAGACTTCTGCATGCCAAAGTTTTCAAAATAAAAAATTAACAGATGCATTTCCGTTATGTATTTTTCGACTTGGATGGTTCTTTCTTCTGAGGAATTGTTATGTTTTTTATGAATAAAGTTTTTGATATTTGCTTTCACCTACTTTCGTTTTAATAAATGATCTGTAGCATTATTACAGAGCTCACTAAATTTTGTTACTCCCTTTTA
>WURT03055030.1:3613-14093 GCA_009936505.3 Holothuria glaberrima
GACATCACTTCCTCACATTGATAAGGAATCCTTTGTTTCCTTTGTTTTTTTCAGTCTGTTGTGTTGATCTTGAAGTTACAAAGAAGTTACAATATTTTTGACCCAAAGTGAGCTTGAGGCAAGCGAGAGTTATTTCACTAGGCAGCTCCCTGACATCACTTCCTCACATTGATAAGGAATCCTTTGTTTCCTTTGTTTTTTTCAGTCTGTTGTGTTGATCTTGAAGTTGATAGGGATAGGACCTCCCCATGGGAATGTGAAATTTGTAATTTTCCCATGTCTCTCATGCAATCACATTCTGATAAAATTGGATTGCTGAGGAGATAATTGGTTGTAAAGTTTAAAGAAAAACAAAAGACTGCTCATTAATGTGAGGTTATGACATCATATGTCCTTGCTACAAGTTCATTTTGTGTTGAAAATGTGACAATTTACTTGCTGATATCTTGAGAACCACACATCAGATTTCAATGGAAATTTCACCAGGTTGCTTAGAATAAGTACCCCTCTAATATATCAAAACTTGATTTGAGCTTAGACCCTTCTTTTAATCTTTAATTTCTGCAAAACACCTCCTTGGCTAATCTTGAATATGTAATATTTACTTTCCAAAATATCAAGAAAGGTATTTATGGGGCAAATTGGCAGATGTTTGTAAAATTTGGCTGATGTTTCCTCGTAACGTTGAGGCCACTGCTTTTTCCTTTCCAGGTAGTACACATTGTGAAGTAATACTGAAACAGCTTTGGCATGTATGACATTCCAAGCATATTTGCTCTTATTATACCACTAATTGAGTACTTTCATGTTATTGTACCATAAAACATGCTGACAAAGTTTACATAACAAAATCCCTTTTGACTGCTGCTCTTGTACATGGTTTAATTCCTGGAAAAACACAAAGAGCTGGCCGTGGGACATCCTGCAGTAATGCCATATTCTATAGACATTTAATTTAAACCTCAGACACAAACTGATGCTATTTTAAATTGTGTCTCTAATATTGGTACTTATACTACAGTTTCAGTTCATTTTAATATTTTCTTCCTTTGTAGCAACACCTCATATCATGGAAAGACAATAGGAAAGACATTTACTACCCTGCAGGCAGAGTAACCAGTTAGGGGATACATCTGCCAGAAGGATCACTGTCCTGGAGAATAGGGGCAGAAGAAAGTGTGCATGAGTGTGGTTTTCTCCTCACCAGGTGAAAGGGGAGGAGGATTACCCCTTATCTCTGAGAAAATATCGCTAATTGAAGGATCTGAAATGCCATACTTTTCCCCCACATTTCTATGCCAATTCCCTGTTCTTATCTAGTAGTCGTTAGCAAGAAAGTCACCTCTGCTGAATGTTTCAAACTTATATGTTGGTGCTGAACGTAACTTAAGAATGGATGAGGTATGGCCTAAGTCTACAAGCACTATGACCACATGAAATACACAGAAGTATGTGACCCGTAGCTCATAAACTACACTAACTAATCTGAAGAGAGCTTCCATCTGCCTTTTTCTTTTTTTTTCTTTTAAGTTCTAGACTTAGGGTCCACTTCCAATGGCTAAATGATTTCTTTAAGAAAAAAAGGTAAATTAGTTACAGGTTTCAAAAGGCTTACCCGAACAATGTAAGTTTTAATGATTCCCTCTCTTGGTAGAAACCAATGTCTAAATTCTTCCTACAATGAAAGTAAAATGATGAAGATGATGTGTTGTTACAGGCAAGGATAAAACATAAAATAGACTTACAGAAAAAAAAAAAAAAAGAGAGAAAAGAAAAACACTGGTAAAAGATATGCTGGAACAGACTTAAGGCAGTTACATCTTAACTCGCTGTTGACACAAAATTAAGTTCAATAATTTGCTTACAGCTAACAAGCCACTACTCATAGCCAGTCCATGACCTTACAGTTTGCCAAACTTGAAATGCCTACAAATTAACTGCAATATCTCTGACTTCTTCAAAATAGAACACAGGGCTCTGATATTAAAACTTGGGTAAGTTCTTGTGAATCAAAATACATGCAAACTACATGCCAACTTCCTTCAGTGGTATTCACAAAGCCAACTTACATTGTTCCTTCAGATATGCAGCATAACTGCAATAAATGCACTTTAAGCTAATCTTCTATGTGGTTACATCTTGTCTTGTCACATTGACTGTTACTGTAAAAATAACTGCATGCACCATCTTCTCTGCTAACATGCTAAATCCTACAATGTTCACAACTATTTAATTCAGCTTGCCTCAGTACATGCTGCTAAGAAATCTGGCACTTTTGATAGCTCTGACTAGACATAATATGTTAAATAAGTCAAACTTATGCAACTATTTGTGCTTAAGTATTCTTTGTGAATCCTACCCAATCAGAAAACATCAAAAAATGAAGAAAGGTCACTTACTAAACTAAAAACTGGAGAAAGCTTGAACTGTTTCAAATAATCCTCCAAGAGTTGATGACAGCGAGAGATGTCTCTCTCTTCCATTAACCGTAAGCCAGGAGATTTGGTTTCCTGGGAGAAGAGGGACAGAAAGCAGCGATGCCATTAAGGAGAAAATTTAAACAAGATACTTAATATAAAAGTTTGCCTGAATTGTTAAAATAAATATCTATGGATTACATTGCAATATCAAACATTACATTTATTGTAATTAATCAGTGTCCCCACAGTATAAGATGTGAAAGTTCAAAACTCTTTCAAGACATTTTCCATGAACAAAATGAACATTTTAAAGATATAAGAATAACAAGGAATGTTGGAGATGAAATAGAAAGTGCCATCCACACACTAGTGTTTGATCAATTATCAGTATTCAATATTGGTTCCCAATGATAGTCCTCTCTTTTGCCCTCTATCAGTATCGGTAAAATATACTTTAAATGCTGCCACTGACCAACTAACATCTCTTGGCCTAAACTTTATTAAAATGTGTTACCTTTCTCTCAGATCTCTAATATCTTAGAGGTAGTGTACAGTAACCTACATTTCACTGTGCATTAAAGCTAATTTCTCAAATATTTGGCAACATATCTTCTGTACAGGCAAATATTGGGAATTGTAATACTGGTATCCCTAATATTATCAATTATTTGTACACGCCATGGGAGAATGTAAGAGTGTGATCTCTAGTAAGGTAAGTGTAAAATTTCCAGTTTTTCAAATGATGTAGCAATTTTTCTCAACCAACCCTCCAAACTTCAAGGACTTTCCAGGATCTTAAAAGGCTTTGCACAGAAGGACAGTATGCATAGTGATACCTATCTGTTGGTGTTTGCATTACATAGGTAGACTAGAAACAACTTGGCAAAAAAAAAACAGGAATAAGGTTTCATGGTATACCAGTATTTTTACGGTATGTACCGGTACTGATACGGTACCACCAATCATAAGGTACCGAAGTATCGCTGACAACCGTACCCGACAGTACTTCGAAAATATTTTTTTAAAAATACTACAGTTGAACAAAGTATTACTGAAATATATATATATACCATACCCATGAAATTACTGTCTTTTTTATACTGCAATACAAACATGAAATGTTCGTAGATAATTGTTGTCCACCAATTCAGTCACAAATTTCACCTCGGAAATGTAAACGGAATAAACGAAATTTTACCGTTTATAAAACAGTGTGCATATATTACATACCAACAGTGTAATGCATTACTGGCTGTGTTGACCATGCCCAACCGTATCTGCATTTTGCACAAGCTTTTAAAACCTGTACGTCGAGATCTAGCGATCATTTCACAGACTTTTTTTAATTCACCCAAATTTATCAATGAAAGAAACCATGTATCAAATTGTCAGTCACTAACGGTACATTTGATATAGGGCCGAAATGTATGCAAATGCAGATACCTTAGAGCGTGTCCGTATTCTGTACAGAAGTTCAAGTTAAACGCACGATGAAATCACAGTAAAGTCAGTGCATGTGTAGGTCTGTAATTGTACGCAAGCACTAAGATACTAGGTAACGCACCTGCTATGTACTACAGACATTGACATAAATCGCAAGAACATTGGGCATGGTCCAGAAAATAACAGCATTGCTGCTTTTACGGCTATACTTCCAGTTGTTACATCATAGTTTGCAATAATTATTTCAGATGCTCTTTATGTAAAACATGCATGCTGATTTGTGTGAAATTAAGCTGTGCCTTTTACTTCTTTAATTTTCACAATAATGATGGTTGAAAGGTGACCCTGATATCCAAACTCGTACTAGCTACTGCAATGATTTGTGCGCAGTACACCTAGCTAGCTCGCTAGCATGCATATCCGACAGATATTTACGTATGGACATATACAATGCATGCATACATTACGTACTGCTATATGAAACACTCAAAACAAACTTGTATTAGCCTACACACTCTGTAAATGTATAGGTAAAGCATGGTAGAACATGTGAAACAGCCAAGTGTATGACTGAAATATTGCGGGCTTCTTTGTATTTCAAATTCACCATTCATTCTGTGGGCTACGCATATGACTACTGAATCAGTTTATTAATCCCTATTGTGTACAAATGAACAATTTTGGGCTACTGCTAAAAAACAGGATAACAAGGGCACTGCATTTTGTAAGGGGAATTAGTAGGCTTACTGTGAATATGTGAAAATCAATTCAATCACGAAAGCATATGCTATGAATGAAGAGTCACTGACAGTTTATCTCCAAAGCTTTATCTGGTCATTAAATTGGTAAATAAATATCATTTTTAAATGGAAGGTATCAAAGCAATACATGGGGGAGAAAAATGCTAAACTTCTGTCAAATTTTACAGGAAATCCATTTAAAGATTTGGTTGAATTAGGTGCCATTTAAACGGCCAATCATTCATTTAACCATTCAAATGTTTACACGTATTCTGTGTAAAAAATTAGACTTTTTTTTTTATCTTATGGTACCAGTAATGCGGTATTATTGGTACGGTCTGTGGCAGTATTGACGGTACCAATTTTCTGCAGTACCCTGAAACCTTAGGACTATCACAGAACTGGTACTAATACTAGCCTTGCAGCTTCACCCAGTGTTGAATTAGACTTGTAAATGAGGATTATGCAATATACTGTAAGATACAGCACATCACATTCAAACATGCCATAACAAGACTGCATAACATCTCCATATTGGATGACTGGATATCATCTCAATATTTCAATCATTCTTTCCATGCAACACAATGGCGGAGAGGTGAAACTGAGGTTACTGAAAACCAATGAGAATACAATTTCCCTATCTCTTAGTAGTTTTATGTAAAATGGTTAATCAGAGGCCATCCAAATTATGCTGTCAGTCAGTCAAGAGTTTCAGAAACTTTGTAGTATTAGTTTCACAATTAATAATTTACAGTGAAACTGTAAATGCCACGCAAAACAAGTTTTATCGCTATGATCAGCAATAAAGACTTAAACCTGTACATCAAACTCCTTGATATCTTGATTAATGTACTCCACCAAGTTGGAAGAATACATTGAAAGCCTAGAATGTATTATGCATGTCCACACTTCATTCCCAGAAAATCCCCTGGTCAGTTACCACCCAATTTTTCCTTTGACAAGTCCCACCCCCACTCCTAGACATTTCCCACCTGGGCAAGTTCCTTCCCACCCCCCTTCTGAAAATTCCCACCTGGACAAAAAAAATCATCAGTATAGGATTTAAATAAACTTGCAGTATGAATCCACTTACTTCATCCCTTCTAATAAAACTTTGTAATTTGTCATTTCCTAAAAAATTCTCAAATTCTGATATGAGGTAGGAGAGACATTTTTTCCTTTCCTTGAGTCAGTTCTTACCTCTGGCAATCTGTAAAGCTTTATTGTTCTCTGGAGGGTCATATTCCTACCAATGTGTGAGAATTTCACGTCCACCAGTTTCTTGGGGTTCAAGGACCTGTGCCAGTACCTGAAAGGAAACAATGGAACTTAAAAAGTACTTTATTGCATCTCAATTGGTGTAACTTGATGACACAGCATATTTCTGACACACTGGAAAAGTTCAGTGACATTTTAAAACAATTTTGAAAAATAAAAAAAGGGGAAGGAAAAAAATAATCATCACGATATTGAAATCAAATCAGAAGAGTGTGATGAACCCACAAGGAGGTTGTGAGGGTGCATTACATTACAATTCAAAAAGAGCGGCAGTATTTTATTATGTGTTCATACAATAATTGAGCTATTTTGAAAGGAGCACATCTTCCTTTTTTCTCCACAGTCATGTAAAATGAGTAGATTTGTATAATTCCCAAATGATAACACAACAGTTCTTGACCTGTTTCCTACCTCCACCCACCTTATAAAGGTTGCTCATACCAAGAGAACTACATCTGAACAGGGCAAACGAACAATGATGAATAAGAGTCCAATATTTATGTTTGGAGACATTGGAAAGGGAGTAAAAAAATCTGGGGACCCTCCAATACTTCAGTGCAGCACCAACTAGGAGATGCATTATTCGGATAAGTTGCCCTGCAAAAGGGAGGAAGGGGGTTTCACCTTCCCCCATACGTCTCATGCCTTCATCCCCACAGACAACTCAGGTATGACAAATATAGTTTTCATATTCAAAGCCTCCCAATTTCATAGCCATGAGATCATACTCACACTGCAAGTCCAATATAAACCTACCCACATGTCCTGAATGGTTTAGACAGTGAAACTCATTCAGTAAAGATATATACCTGCTCTCACTCACACAATCTGAGGTAATCCACTTTTATTCAAAAGGAAATATCTTCTGTGAACTTACCTACATGTCGCCAATGGTTTGGGCAGTACCACCCCAGCGGTAAAAACAGCCTGGAAGATATTCTGCTGGTTCACCCTTCTTGTGATTTCACGAATCAAAACTGGTGCTACTCTCTTGGAACGCAGTTTCTTGTGGACACACAGGAAATTTATTTCTACCATCTTCTGTGTCCTGCAAACCACAATGAAGATCACATTTGAAAACCTTAAACCAGAGTTCCTCACATGTTTTAGGCCATGGGTCATTCTTATGAAACTTTTTTATTTAAATTTATTCAGTAGTAGCCATTACTTTGTTCAAAAACTTCTTTTCTTATTGAAATCCGGACTCCTGGATTCTTTTGCAGGCCATTTTAGTGCACACAGCATATAGCCTGCAGGCCACCACAAAAAGCCCTTGCCTAAAACTCACAAACTATTCAAACTAGTGAAAATACTGCAAACTTCACTCTTCTCTACAATGGAAATGAGAACCCTAACAGCACTGACAATACAGGTACTAAAGGGAACAAGTTCCTTCTTGATTCAGACTTTATCAGCTCATCCATCTTTTACATCACTTTCACAAAAGTACCAAAAACAAACTCTTTCTCTGGACCCT
The DNA here is from genome assembly GCA_009936505.3 of Holothuria glaberrima. Taxonomy (NCBI): domain Eukaryota; kingdom Metazoa; phylum Echinodermata; class Holothuroidea; order Aspidochirotida; family Holothuriidae; genus Holothuria; species Holothuria glaberrima. Next base: position 10,975 of record WURT03055030.1, read on the forward strand.
TTTTTTTCAAAGTGTACTTCAAACAGACAGAAAAATGACCTTTCCAGAAAAAGTTTTCATCATTTATTACACTTTGGAACAGCATATATGGGTCAGCCTCTTCGCCTTGATGCCCCTCAAAGCTTACCAATACCCAAAACCATTTCATCCTTCATCCCCCTGATATAAACCCTATTTGGTGTCCTTCAGTTTCCCCAAAACTCCCTGGTTTGGCAGTCTATAAGGTCCGATAGTTACCTCCCATATACATATGAATTCGACTTCATTGCCTGTACTATCTTTTATAACATGGTTGGATTCATGTGTTTTATTGGCTGACACAAAAATGAACTATACTCCATTTAATTTAGCTTCTTGTTAAGTAAAGTCACTTAAACTATTTTAACCCAATTTTTGCAATATCTATATGGGAAATCATATACCTATGTTCTCTGTGTCAAGGAAAAGGTCTATGGACTGCATCATACCTGATTTGCTATGGTGCCTTGCATTGAAGGACATTTGAGGAGTACACATATGCCTTAAAACTATAAAACATTTTTTTTGACAGCAAACAGAATAATAAAGTTATACACATACCTGTCATAGATATTAATTTTGGCTGGAACAGCACTGATAAAACCACACAGTTTCTTATTTGACCTAACCCTTACTCCACAATGCCACTGGGGTAGCCAACCAGGAGGGGTAAGAGCCCTGGAATTCAGAAAATTAAAATGTGGTAGGTAAAACAGAGGTTTATCAAAACAATCTCAACTCAAGTTAATCAGGCATTTAACTTGGCAGTTATTTTATAACACTGATTGACCATACTGTAGGAGAAGTACAGCTGTAACTGTTTACTGATTTATTATTAAATGATCACATTTCGAACAATGTGTTTAGCAAAATTAACTTTGACTAATGGCAAAACTTTTTTTTTCTTCTCCTCCCCATTTCTTATCCATTTCAAGCAGCTGAAATTACCCTGTTATCTGCCAACCTTGCCTTCTCATGAATTTTAATTATAATAGTATGCACAGGTGACCACTGAGGAACAAACTTGTCATCAGGTTTTGTCTTTTATGGTACAGTAGTTTCCATCAATAACTGCCCACCGATACCACAGAAAATTGCAACTTATTGCGAAACAATCACAAAATTTTGCTACACATGCACAGCCTAGGGAGAAAAATGTGAGGGCTAAAATCTAACAATTAAATGTAGGGTGCTTCCAATGCAATTTAGCTCAAATTTGGACAAAGCCAGATGAAAAGAAGATTGTACCACCACACACAAACAAGAATAAGTTCATAAAGGTATAATACTGTGCCCTAGATCTGGACCAAATAGCCATATTTAATATCAGTATAACCCAATGATCCCTATTTTGATCCTTCACCAGTACTGGTAAAATTTACCTTGAATGCCAATACCACCTAAGTGATCCTTCTCATCCTATAATCAATAAAATGTTACATTATTTAATTTGACCGTCAGTTGCCACTTTTTACATTATGAAAATAACACAACACTTAGAAGTGCCCAATAGCTTACGGTTTAGCAAACAGTACACTCATTTCTTAAATGTATGATCAGTATGGACCGATAGTGAAAGTTAAAATATTGGTACCGGTAACATATGTCACTGTACTTTTACAGTCAGTACTACAGGGCTTTGCCTTCCTTTCTGGAAAAAGTTACATCCAGGGGTGATATTCACAGCAATAAAAACATTTTAAAAATGTGACCAGTTGAAATTGAAACTGAAAATGACTGAGGTACGACAAACTACTGATACAGGTTAAACAGGACCTGCAATAATAAGGCTGTTCACAGTTATGTCACTGGTTGGCATTGGTTGGCGTAGAGCATGCACAAGAACACATACCTGTATGTTAGGTGTTCAGCGTGTAAACACTTGTGCGATTGCACACAATAAGTAGACGAATTGGAATTTACTTTGCATTGTGACGACTGTGTAAGCGCACCCTATAAACTCTTTTACCGACACGCAGTGATGTCTTTGTTTGTAAACAATGAATGAGTCTGTACTTATTATGACGTTTGAAAGCCATGTCATGTAGAACCAAGGCTTTAGATGTGCTTGTTTCAAGTTCAGTTTTGGTTAAAATGCAGTACGCACAGGCTTCATAAGAAGTGGGTGCTCGGGCATTACTTGCGCCCGTTGACGGGAAAATAGTGCCTGGAGACTGCCGAGTGCTATTTTCTCATGAAGAAGTGCCTGGTGAAGTTTTCTGGGCACTGTTTTCTCAAGTAAATGGCACCTAGATTAAATGCCCAGTCAGTGTTTCCTTGAGTAAAACATGCCCGGGTCCTGTTTTCTCATAAAGATAACCGTCCAGCTGTATTAAAAACGGCCAGCAGGTAGCAACAATAAGAAAATCTTAAATGTTAAAATACAGAGAAACTCCTGGGTCACCAAAAGTAGCTCCTGGTCCAGCCTGAAAGCCTGTGGACCAAGAGTTAATTTTGGCAGAAAGCAGCTCCTGGTAGTCGACTGCTTATTTTGACCCCGGTGTATGCAGGCTTCAAAGTGGTCCATCACAGAAATACAGGAGGTTTCATAGGAAGGATACATATGAGTATATAGGGTTTTAAATGATTTTTCCAGGAAAATGTATAGTAAACATAGTAATGTCTCACACTAGTGGTTCTAATTATCTTTAAAGTTCCTCAAAGTTGTGGATGGGGAAAACACAGCACCTTAGGAAACTAATAAACTATATTGTTTATATGACTCAAATGTGATTAACAGTATCACAAGTGTGGGTCATGTGGCAGAACAGAATGGTTCTACAGTACCATCAACATGGAATTAAGAAAACCTCCTGCGTATTTTGGTGGAAGGTAAAGGGTAAATCCCCAGATGGTGGTGTATTTCACAGACTTTAATACATGGACACAGGATCACAAGACCAATACGGTCGCCACCGTTTGAACCGCAGGGCTACTACAATTTGTCTAATTTGACAATGAATCTGCAACATTTCGGACAAAATACAAACATCAATGAAAGAACAATGTCACAACTCTTCATTATTTTTGCTGAATTTGACCTGAGCTTGCATTCTTTCTAAAATATTACAAGTTTCTTAGACAATCTGTCAATACTGTGC
>WURT03055041.1:0-14093 GCA_009936505.3 Holothuria glaberrima
GCCGGTGTTCATCCACGCTCATTCTGGTATAGGGTTGTTAATGAGCCAATTGGCTTCCTGACCCTCAAACGTTAAACGTTAAACTTAAACTATATTTATCTCCCTTTAGAAAGTGTCCGGCCGAAGTTATCGAGCTCAAACCACCTTAATTTTTCAGGTTTAAAAAATTATTTCAGACTTCGACAGAGCAATTCACCGTCCACATTGCTTTGACGCACCCCCTGGGAACATTAGTTGAAGATGGTTGAAGATGTGGGGGGGGGGTGCCTTACATTTAAGAAATATCTTTAGATTTCGAGACGATGCTCACACGTTAAGGACATCAGAAGGAGATTTCCGGAATTTTCGTGAGAATACTCTTTTACAGATTTAACTTTTGTGAAAAAAAATGAGATCATCTAAGGGAGATGGATTTTAAGTTGAGCAAATACCTGATTACTATCAACAAAAGCAGGCTAAAAGCCTGACATATTAGGCATGCAAAACACTATTAGTAACTTAATTTCAAGCCTGCGGTAACTGCGACGGATTAAAAACGGCAGATAGCACAAAAACGGGACATGTTTACGAAGCTCCTATCCCAAACGCCTATATTGGCTCAGACACGCCCAGACAAGGTACTTTAGGGAGCGAGATAAGTCCTCGGGGGATATTTCCTTGGGACTGAATATGCTGAAATGCATTACCGCAATAGTTTTTACTTATTTTCCCGCCCCCTGGTTATAAGCCTGTCTTGGCGATATAAAAGTTTTAAGAGGGAGTGGTAGGCATGGCCATTCCATGCATTACCCACGTAGGCTCAATACCCATGTGAAAACGTGGTGGATTATAAGCCAAGGCGTCCAGACCCGTGATGCAAGGACTGCAGCACTGTTGAAAATGTCTCTAAAATGTTGTAGAATTACAAGAACAAAAAACAAGGAAATACAAAAAGGATACGGAAAAGTGATGCTTTAACAGTGAGCTTTGATTCCATCTCTTTTATTACATTGTATTATTGAGGGTAGGGTGTTTCTCGCCAACAGGGCTTAATTAAATGGGTATCTGTGAGGTAACTTGTCACAGAGCACCACAATAGAGCTCTGCCCAACTAAAAGGATTTTATCTGGGACAATCTATCGTTAAACAGAGGTAATATTTGCAAAGTGTTTTGAGACCATTCAATGTGTAAAGCGCTATATAAAAAGCAAGTTATTATTAAAATTAGTCCACATGTCGTATTTTGCTATGTTTAACATAAGAAAACAATTTGATACCTATGCAAAAATCGTTTGGGTTCCCTAGTTGTGGTACGAAAGCATGGACAACGGTCATGTGAATAGGTTTACCCCTCCCCCAAGGAAAAACCAGTGGCTGACTATTTGGGTCCTCTGTAAATATCTCACGGATATACCATGTGTGTTCTACGTGGTATCCATCAATTTCCCACCAAGGTTTGCTTGCATGGGCCCCAAATAGGCACAATCCTTATCCCATATTGGTTTTCTTTATGGGACCACCGTTATAATCGCGTGATGCATATATGTGTTGCCAATTTAGACCCCACGAGGTTGCCAGTATTGGTCGTATAAGGGTCGTATGAAAATGACATGATTTGGTTTGTCTGGAACTCCAACTTTAGGCAACGGACCGAGCCACTTCAATGGTTTAGATTTGAAAGAAAGCATTTAAAGCTTGTTCCCAGGAATATTCTAGTATATCCCATTACCAGTGCTTAAACCTGCTTTCCAAATCTACAAAGTTTGTAAGGCAAGTTGAACCACCGCTTCACCATCTAGGAATTATTTTCGTGGGGTTTCCTTGGGGAGACTTGTACTCTGAGTTGTTTTACCGTAGGCCTGGATCATTGTTTAACATAAAAAAAAACCATTTGAAGCAAGGTGATATTGGATAACTACAGGCTTGGTTTTGAGTTACACCGGATTTACAATGCGCACTTAATGTTCAGGTATAAAAAAACGACCATGTCTACACTTTCTACAGAGTACGAATTCAAGGCTTGTATGGGTGAGAGCAAACTCTTACGTTGAGGATTTTCTTTATTTCCATCCCACCCCACCCAGAGGAAATTAGTTTCGTGATGCAGAATCTGTTGAGTTTACAAAAACTCGTGCACTTCGCGTACGTGTGTCTGCTTACGTAATTACCCCCTGTGTGTTGGGGGTTGTAGAATATGCCCACAGTTTTCCCAGCCTGTCGTAAGAGGCGACTAAAGGGAAGGACTTTCACCGTATTTGAACTGTATTTGAAACCGAACTTGAACTTGAACCGTATTTGAAACCGTATTTGAACTTTTTTATCTAGTTGATACTATATAACACATTCGTGTTGGTGCGTCGTTAAATCTCATCTAACTAATTAACTGCTTACATAATTTCAACCATCTGGGTCATCCCCCTAAATTTTTTTTTAGCAAGCTTAATAAGCAGTGTTTTAGTACCCCTACCCGTACTCATACTCATTCTCAAGTACAACTTTTTGTACTCGTACCTGTACCAGCAATCGTAATCAGATACCCATTCCCGTACTCAGGGCCTGGTACCCGCACGTACCCAGTAGCTGATACAAGGGGTGTTTTTGTGGTTTACCCCCTTGAGTTTTCCTGGATTTTTGTAAATGACCTATTTTTGCTTTTTTTTAAATTATTTGCTACAATATGCCATTCCCTTTGGACTCCCAATAAAATCTGGAGAATAATTACACATTTTCTTAGGTTCGTGTTTGGTAAAATTGTCTAATACTACTCTAGAGTTACTGAGTTTGAGTCTAAGGGGAGGGCACCCCTCCCCTTAGACCCTCCCTCAGGACGTCGCCTTTATGTAGTAACATCTTTATGTATAAAATCGCGGGGATGCTTCAAGAAGTACAGTTTACACAGACTTTGGACGGACTGCGGTGGCATTACGACGTCATCTGTGGTGTCCCCCAATCACCAGATTGTGACGGCCCCACTGATCTAAGGCACGTCCTGAGAGCAATATTTTACACGTGGAGAGGGACACACCTTCCCCTTAGACCTTTCCCCTCGGACGGCCATTACTAATCGCCCAAGCATTTACCGTCATTCTTGCAAATTTTACCATTCCTATATATTAAAGGGGCATGGCATGAATGATGATAGTTTGAAATAGGCCAGGCTATGTATTGTATTCTTCTGCACACACTCACACACACAATAATGTCATTTCTAGTGCATGAGCATGCTGGAGAAATGGAAAATGATTGCACTAATTTGCATATACACCCCATCTGGAGACCAAAATTTCCAAAAGGTAGGCAGACACCCCTCCCCAGGTCGGCCATCACTTATCCACAAGCCATCGTCAACCCCCCTCCCCCTTACAGTAAGACCTGGATCCGCCCCTCCGTACCCACACTCTTGGTTCTGTATATACTCGCACTCCAACACTGTTTCAAGATTAGCTTGCCTGACTGCATTTGTCTATAAAGAATTAAGGGTGAGCGCTTCCTTCACCGAATCTGCATAATGATGCTTTTTAAACGTGTTTGAAAGCGTTATTTGTCTACGAATATTATCAAGCCTGTATCATTTATATAAAAGTACTTAAAGTTTTTGACTTGTTATTGACCGTAGATGACCCACTAGACCACGTTCGCCGGGGGTAGGAAATATTTCAACTCTGCGTCAAGGGGCACGATAAAGGACAACTTGTAGAATTCATTTAAAACCCCATGAGAACGGAGAGGTAACGTGTCTCCAATTGTGTTTAATCTTCTATTCTGATAAGTATAAAGAGACTGCTCACGGCAATCTTCATAAGCCACAGGCACTATACGTAATTGTCTCTCGCTGATGATCTGTTTTTAAAGGACTGTGAGCAATATATAAGCTCCATACAATTGACATGATGAAGACAAGTATATTAGTAGGTCACGTAGATGATATTTAATTCACTACAGTGCTGAGGAAGTTTTTGCCATGCAGCTCATTGCTCTATAGTGGTTAATTACTAGATACTGAGTATTTGTTCCATACACAAAAATATTTCAAGTTTGAGAGAACTTCCCAACGTCATCGATTGGGCCTTATCTAGTACTTTGAAGAACTCAAAATTTGGTGGTATTTTAATCATTGATGTACGATATGTGCATTTGTCAGTCTCATCGATAACAATCGAGAAAAATAGTATCCGAAAATGTTTTTCGTGCTACTGAATTCTTATTGCAGTAGTCATTCCGTAGTCTACAAAAATGGGTGAGCGCCAAAAGATGAATACGAGGTGCCCTCCAAACACTAAACATAGACAACGAAACGAAAAATTAAAAGATAAAAAGAAGAAAAATGAGGGCAAAATTACTAACCAAATAATCAATGCGGTGTATATGTTCATCACAGTACTTGCCGTCGCGTGCCTTAAGTAGTAGTCATTATAAGAATTTAAAATAAGAAAAGGGTGGCTAAAGCAACTTATGTGGAACATTTTGTTTGTTGATAGAGTTGTATTATAGCTATATTATAACAATCGGGGTTGATTATTTTCAGAACTGATGGCTATTACTTTTGTACATTTAGTGCTTGGTATGGATACTTTTGTGGACGTTTATACTATGCTGTAAGTTGCTTAAAATATACAGGAGTGGCCCCAGCTGGGAAAAGGGGGACATGACACCCATCAGGAAAGGCTCTCCCGATTTCCAATTTCGTCGGCGAGCCTCAGTGAGTACGATAACGTGTGTAATTTCCCAGCACGAAAGCTCACAAAGAATGCAAATTCCCCACTGAAAACACCGTTTTTCATTATAAATCCCATGCTTTTTTTTTAAATTGCCCAGTAAGAGTTTAAAAGGTCTAAAATTCATTAAATCCTCAAATTTCAAATTTTCTTCAGTAGATAACCATCGCCTCTGTCGAGTCTTTGGGTTCCTCTCTTAGTAGCGAAAATTGGTCCCTTCGTCTGGCAAATTATGGCGCCACCCCTGGAAATGTTGCTTTAAAAATTCTAACAATACCATGTAACTTACAGGGTGTCAGAGTGTTAACCAACCTGTGGATACGATCACGGTAAAGACTGAAAGACGGAACATCGGAATGCTAATACGTGTAGGCCTACCAAGGATTCAGTCTTATACATCTTCTGAAATTATAGGACGTTTTGCCTTACGACAACAATATCATAACATCACTTTCAATTTTCTGAACAGATAGAAGATCCTTTCGGTCCCTGGTCCTGATTATATGAAAAAGATTAGTTTGACTTGTGAATGGGTCATATAGATGAATTCTTCAAGGAAAACCTACAAAGTGACTGACTTGACACACATCTTACGTGAATCGATGTGGAAATTAGACATGTAACGTTCGAGACCACCTCATACGTAGATACTTTGCCTTCCATTTAGTGTTTTACTGTTCCATGGTCGCTTCGTAGGATGGATTTTATTTCGAAGGTTACTTCAGATGAAGCAAATAAACTAACAGAAACCGAGACAAAAAAACATCGCATTTAGTTTTAGGAACGTTAGGGTTAGAAACATAAAACAAATGGAATCCATGCGAATGAAAATGATTACTTACGTCAGATGTTACCCAAAGGAAAGCAAAACAAGTTATTAAAATGACACTGGATACAGTACAAGCCACGGATGTTGAAACTTTCTTAAATTAATGAGGATATTTGATGTTTGCTTATTAAAAAAACTTGTATTTGAAGCGGAATTTACTTCACAGTTTAATGACAGGTTGTGGTTGTGAAAAATTAGTGGATATGTTTTGAAATTAATTAACAATGTTTCTGTTAAAGACGCTTCCGTCTGGATAGATGAAGTTTTCAGTCTGTTGTTTAAATATAGATACGATGGAAAGAAAACTTCTATGTAGCATTTTCCAACTGCCATTGCAAGAAGGACGAGATCTTCAAACAGATAGGCGATAAAACAATTAGCCAGCGAATGAAGCCTTCAGGATTTCCCTTCAGAATTCAGTTTCACTTTTGAGGAGCGTCACGATTTCATTTTTCACTTTTTCTATTTGTTTTTTTTTTCATCCACACAAACGATATCGGAAAAAAGAATGGACAGGACATTAGAAAAACAGTTTCTTATAAAGCTTGTGACCAAAAATAGAGAGTGCAATAGAAAATATAATAAAAATGGAAAAATGAGAATAAAAATAAAGCAAGTAACTGAGTTAGTATTTAACAGTTTCATACCTTCAATTTAATAGTTTGATACTTCCGGTTATCTTCCGTTAGAATTTTAGTGTATTATATTAAGATGTTTTTAACATTCATTTTACTTATCTGTTACTGCTTATGCGTAAGCTCTTTGTGAATGTCAATGAGATTAGTAATTTTCAGATTTGTTTTCAAAAAGTCTTGAAAAACTGATAATTTCATTTACCATTGTTTTATCTAAGTACATACCTCATAGGAATTTCCTTCTAATGAAGCATTACACAAGTGTGTCTATAAATATGGCTTGTCGAAGAAAGTATGACCTGTCCTCTTTTGGACTGAGTAGCAGAAATGAGTTTTACTTATGATTAATAAACAGTTTGGAAGCAAATAGCAAATATCACAACGTGGACATGTATACGTTTTATTCTCGAAATATTGTCAGTTCTTTATATCAAACAGACAGGGTGGAGGGGGTAAACTTCCGTTTGAAAAATGAATGACTATTAGTACAAGTTGGGTGGTTTAAACTTTGCATCGCATATTATTAGTTTTATCTGAACACCTGTGTGCGGCTAACACATCTACCCGCCAGTCTTAGTTTGTAAGACCGATTAGCAAAAATTAGATTTAAAGGATAAGAAGCAAGAAAATAGGGTAGGGTAATGTTGAGAATGAATATCAAGTATGCAGGCCCGCAGTCAAGGGGGGGGGCAAGGTTGCGACACCCGCCTTGAAAATTTTTCGCTCCCTAGGAAGTTTTCAAGTTCCATTGACTTCATACATTTTTACACATTTTAGCCCCCTGAAAATTTTTTCGCCTCCCCTTGAGCCATTTCGCTCCCTTCGGTACCTTATCTGGTTACCACCCTGCAAGTATGATCTTTCATAATTTGACGTCTATACTAGAAAAAAATGACTCAGACCATTGTCTTTTGAAAAGTGCATAACATGATTGATATCCAAAAATTTGATTGGTCCCTTTGGATTATCTGTTCTGCTTAGAAAAGATCCTGTCGCTAACTCTCTGACGTCATATATATGTACAGTTATTTTTCTAGAGTAGCATCAATCATACTTTTTTATTAATGTGTGTCATTATTTTAAGTCTCAGCATCACATGACTAACATATACCACCAATTTTCCTTCAAGTATGGAAACCCTTTTGCTTAATGATGCTCATATCAAAATTTCACAGAAAAGAAGCCAAACATTTCTGGCCAGTGTCTTTTATTTTATTTGTCTACAAGAAATGCACTCAGTTAGCAAGATTACTTGTAAAGCAATTCTTTACATTAGACAGTCAAACAGACGCAGTCACCGTAGACAGATTTTCATACAATGTGTTACAGCGAATTATCCTATGAAAGGTTATCTTGCTGGCCTGGGGTGACAGCTGTAAACTGATCATTGTGACGTATGTATTAAGCCTAAATTTACGTTTGTCCCGATTAGCTTTTAGGCAGATTCCATCAGTCAAGCAAATCTATAGGGTTATCATCTCGCAACCCATCGATGACATGTTAACTCCACCCTTAGCAGCTGTATCCCACGAAAGCAATAATTTGGTAACCATAGCCCGACCATACCACTTCCAGCTATACTTAAATGGTATATAATTATTGCTAAATTTAAAAGCCGCCCTGAGATATGCATTCCTAGGTTAAGGCGCTGTTTGCATACCCCGGTCAACGGAAACCTGCCGTAAAGAAAACTATTCCAGTATAAGACGGCGGATACACTGTACCCCAAAGCCCCCCCCCCCCAAAAAAAAGTGAGCAAATTAAGTGTTTGGCGAGTAATGGGGTTGATCCATCACTGAGTTCTATAACTGAAAAAAAAACTGAAAATAATTTAAGGGATAATTAAACTTGTATGGTGGCATTGTCAAATACCCCATTCTCTTGACCCTCCTTTGAAAACTATGTAAAGAAAGGCAAGTCAGATCAAATATCTTGTCCAGAGAAACATACACTGGTCAGGAATGGCGCCAGCAATATATTGAAATTATCACGTCTATATATCACCTAAAAGACTATCCGCACCTCGCTTTACCTGTTTATGCCGTAAAACTTTGGTGCAACCATACTCCGAGGCAATACTTCCATGGTGCAACTATCCTGCGGACAGACTTTACAGGTGTCTCCGCGGAAGGTGCTGCTACTTCTTTCGTACTTCGATGAGTTGAAAAAGAAAGTAAGGAATAAATAATAATAAAAAGCACCATGGGCTACCTTTTAGCAGGGAGGCGTTTCTCCCTAGGTGCAGGAAGATAAAGCTTCACAGGTGAAAGCAATAAACTTATAACGCCAATTTTCAGTGCATGAAGTGTTTACAGAGATTTTGGCCGAACGGCAAAGTGCGTTGACATGGACTTTGATGCTAGAATAAAAGAAGACAGAAATCGATTGCTATATAACCAACCACTGCAGGCAATTTCCCACCAAGTTTCACATGTTCCAGAGTCTGCTAATCGAGATATATTTCGCAAAATCCATGACTGTAACCCACACTAACAAGTTTAACTTACCATTTAATGTAAGAAGCTAATTGAAGGAAAGACTCCACTGGTTAAACGAGACATTTCCTGTAATTTGAAATGATTCATTTCTCATTTTTAAGAACCGTTTAGTTCCTCGAATCCAATCCGTGGATTAGCCAAGTGTAATTTCTTGCCCAAGGAAGTTACAACATGCCCCCATTCACTAATCATTTTTCTCTCCAGCCAGTTCTGCTCTCAAAGCATCCTACCTTGAGGGTGTTTTCGACTATCACCATATGCTAGACATTTGCTGATTCATATTAAAAAGCGAAAAAATTTCCATCAATAAATTTTTCTACTTACGATGTGTTAAATCTGTGGTAACATCTTATCTGCGTCCTTGACCTTAGACGCTAGATTTAAGTATATTCATACTTTGTTACTTCGGAATGGGAATAAGAGAATATGTCGGTAATGTGATTCAGTTGCTTAATTTAAAAAAAATTAAATATAGAGAAAGCTGAAGCCATATTAACCCGCGCAACAGTTGAAAAGTATAGTATTCCCGACTGTCAAGAGTTACACGTTGATATTTAAATATCATTATTTATTACAACCTTATGAAGAAATCAGACTAGATGTCCTGGCGTTTAGCCAATAAGTAACACATTTGGTTAAAGTGAGGAAAGCTATCAAAAATGCCTATTCAAAGGGGCACTGATTAGGCAATCTATTCAAAAAATTTGATTAGATCCGGTTCAAAAATGAATCAATTCTAATCATTTCTGAAACAAATCTATTCAAATAATTGAATAGTTTCCCTATTCAGTGCCCCTCTGATAAGATTCTCTTCAAATTTGAATAGGCTTTTTTAGCGTGTAGTTTAAATTTGTGCCCTTTGTTTTTTTTTTGGAAATTGATTTAATTTTCCTTTCATAATAACGATATGAAGAAATCATGGTGTTCACGTCACCCTTTAAAGGACTATACGGTCAATGACATAAGTTACTTCATCACGAATGCTGCAAAGTTCTGAAGGGACACTTCGAAAAACTGAATCCCACCTGAAAAAAAAAACGTGATATTTTGAGTTGAAGGAAACGGAGTCCTTAACGGGGTTTTTAAGGGCTCTATATACTACACACGACTGACCCTAGTTACACATTGATACTTCAGTACCATTTTATGTACAACCTTATGAAGAAATCAGACCAGAGTTTTAACGAAAGGAGTTCCTTTTTTGACAAAGAAAAAAAGAATAAAACATAGTAATGATTGCGTTAATTCCCGTTGATCAAAATATACTGATCGGTTTAGTTATGATGTTGCTTGTGTATGAATCAATTGTTACCACTTCACTCGTAACCAAATCAAATTTCATTTAGAAAATTATATCTTGTTGTTTGATCCCAATTTATCTTTGAGATTGTTTCATTTGTGGGAGATAATGAAGAATAGTAAATGTGTGTTTGCATATGTACTTGGTGTAAACCGGGGACATGAGCGTTTTTTTTTCTGCTCAGGCAAGTGTGGATACACCTGCACATGGGGATATCCCCAATTGCCAAATGCAAAATTTGCCATGAAAGTAGATTTTACACTATTCAAAGATGTGTCTCAGTAACTTTGAGCATTTTTTTGTGTTTTCCCCATTTTACATGTTGTGAACCTATCATTAGGAAACACATCAATTGTTCGTGGATAAGTGTGTGTTTGTGTGTATCCGTGTAATACGATTGCAAAGCGGTAAAAAGTATATATTTCAGCTCAGTATATATTTAGGAAGCTCTTATTGTCACAATAGCCGTCGCATTCGCAGTCTTTTAAACTAGCAATTCACATTCAACCCTTCTTAAGGTACGCACCTCTCAAACTAATCACGTTGTGTTTTTATGCCCAGGGGCCAGGTACGTTGACAAGTGGATATACGGTATTAAATTACTTAACTAATATTACGTAGAATGGACTAGGTATTCTATGTATTTTATAATGTACCGGTTCCTGCCTTTCTTACATTTTGATTAACTGTAGGGTACTTTAAAAACCTTTGCTCTTATGATTTCCGTTTTCATAAGCTTGATTAGATACGCTTCATTTAACGGCACAAAGGAAAAACAAAAGAGAAAAATGTATCCTATAACAGATTGAGAGAAAAGAATTTGTGACAAATATCATTGTCAAAAATTTATAAGCCTTTCCAGCGTCGGCAGGTTTTACATCCATACAATGCTTCACATACTTTCCTGGTCAAGTGTTAAAGTAAGTAAATCGCCACTTCTCTTTCATGTCCGTAACCTTGTTACCCAATTTTCTGTTAGTGTCGATACTGGTTTGACTCGGGCAATGGATATATTTGTTTAGAGCAGAGGTGGCGCCAGGATTTGCCCGACGGGGGAGGCCAGACTCCCTGCTGGGGGGTCCATCGACCCGAATCCCCGACGGCCTCGATGCGGTCGAAGGGACTGATTAAGAGGGACTTGAAGAAAACGTATACTATACCATGCCATTGCGGTGCATATATTGCATAAAATTTGTATATACTCCCCTCTGATTTAATGTTTTTCCAGGAATCTAAACTGTGAAATTGCAAAGCGAGCGAACCGCGCGAAAATTTGCGGAACTGAGGAAGAGTGGGCAAAGAGTACCGAAAATTTTGGGTTTTATTGCAGAAATGACCCTTTTGAAAGCTAAAATAAGTAAAAAGTAGAGGTAAGTAAAAATAAGTAAACCGACCATGGGTGGTGACAGAAATTTCCCAACAAGGGGGCCGGGGCATGCCAGCCACCCCAAGTTCCGACAGCCCCTGTGCCGGCGGTGGTGAGAAGGGGATATGAAGGAGCTATAAATATTCCATGCCACTGCAAGGCATATTTTGCATTATTTCCACTTAATACTTCAAGAACCGAATTGCGCACTGATAGTGTTCTTTTGAATCTGAATCGCGAAATTGCAAAGCACTCGAAGCGCGTCAAAACTTTTGGCAGGCTTACACACACAAAAAAAAAAAACACGTAAGCATTAAGAACAAAAAGAAAAAAGAAAACTGTAGGGGTTGTAGACCGTATCGGTGATAACTTACTTTGTATCGACACTACCTTGACTACCCGATGAGATAGCCAAACTTTGCTCCGTGAGTCGCTCTCCAACTGACCGAACCGCATGACGCACACAAGAGAACAGCAACTAACCTTTTGAGATATGGGATATAATTTACATCTACATAAACTGTGTACTCCGCCTACATGTTACTTGGTAACATGAGTAACATGGACAAGACTTGTGCTACTAACTGTGTTGAATGGAACTGTTGAATAAACAGGAGGGGCTCTACAGTGCGGTAGCGCGCCGAAAATTTTGGGGTTTCGTTAGAGAAATTGTCCTCTTGAGAGCAAAAAACAGGTAAACCGTCGGGGCAACTAGTCGCCGTCTGGGACTGCATACTTTAACGTATCGATTAAGACTCCCTGACGAAAATGTGAAAATTCCCCGACGGGGGGCAGCCTTCCCCGACCGGGCCCATGCCCCCTCCCCCCTTGGCGCCACCCCTGGTTTAAAGTCAGTTTTGCCTGCATAGCTACATCGAAGTGTATTCTTTTACATGTTACCCAAACAGTTCAATGTCGGTCCCCCGTTTAATCGATTGATGGCACATCGTCAAGAATTTGTAATCTCGTGTCTATGCACTACAATGTGATTTAATTTGAGAAATTTTGATACATGCTTGGTAGGCAGTTTCCACTAAAATTGCACGTACATTACCAATCTGAAAATACATTCCTGCTTGGAAGATAACGATATATAGTGTGTTGACGGTATTTGCAGAACGGTATACCGATATTTTGCACTAAGCGTATCTGCCGGATCTTCGTTGTCATTCTCGTCAGTTTTTAAAACTAGCTCCATGCCTAAGTTGAGTTTGAAATATTTTGCACGATGGTAAATCAGATTCAGAAAAAAGTGCTGTAAACAATCAAAAACTGATAAAAGGAACTTTAAAGAGTCAATAACCTGGCCTCTTTTGCACTTACGCGAAACCTAAAACAAAATCATCACCTCGTAGACCTCTCAAAGTGGAACTCTAGATAACTTTTGCGTAATGGTCCACGTATACTGGCATGGACACTTCAGATTTGGAGCACCCATTAGCTTTGACAGACGAGTCAACTTCTCAGTATTTTAATGGCCAAATCATATTATTTTTCGTAAGGGATAAATATATTTATAGTATAGGAAGTGGTCAAACGGATAGAGGACTATAGTTGAACTGTGCAACTGAATCATTCATTGAACTATGCAACAAATTCTTATCACACACACACACACACAAACAAACACGCACGCACACACATGTTGATATACACATGAACTGCGTTCATAACGACATGTTTATATTTGGCATCACCTGTAGGAATAGTATGCTATTACAGTGAATATTACTTCCGACAGAAACTTTTCAAACGGTTTACCAAGAAAAAGGCTCCTAAAAGTGATTTGGTCAAGGCTCAGCCTTCATTTTAGCAATGGTATTGTAGACGTTTTGTGCTCAAACATTACACATTGTAATGTCATGGACTGTCGAAAAGCTACACACATAGCGAGGACCTCATTAAGTGCACCACACTGAAAGTTTTTTCGACGGAAATGGCAACCCTCTGATTGCATAGATTTTACCATATTTAGGCACCGATGGACACGAAAATAGAAATGTGCACGTACGTCCGAACGACCTTGGAGGAACATTTTGATTTTGTAAATTTACATTTCTATTTCCGATGAGAGAACTTGGTTTTGTCAAATTAAGTATTTCCTTCCATTAATGAAAAAAGAAAGACTTCCGTTATCAATTGCCTACAAGTACAACATATAGTGATATATTAAGTTTGTTACCATTAATATCAACAAAATGAGCTCTGCCCACTTGAGTTTGACTTCCATATGTTTTAAATGCACTAACATTTTAACAGCCTAGGGAGTGGTTTGTTTGTTTGTGCTTGTTTTTCTTTTTCTTTTTGAAAAGACCAAACCCTCATGTAAATTAACGATTTTTTAAAGTTAAAAATAAATGGTTACATGACAGTACATTGTAGAAATCATACAAAGCACAAAATTACTACGAGAAATGTCTGTAACTTTACAGAAAATTGTAATAGTGTATAGTGACGATACTGACTTATCTTGTCAAAACTACATTCGTCACTCTCCAACACAGATGTTGCCTGTTCGTCAAAACACCAAACGGGGGAAGATACTGTAATTTAGGTCTTTCGTTGCACCTGAACATATAAGCTCATAAGAGCAGCGGGTGGGTGGGAGTTATGTCGAATTTATACCTTAAAGGCATTTCCCGGTGGCATTTCACGAGGATCTCATGTGAAAGAGAAAAATTTTCGTATTCATGTCCTCCAAACCCCGTAGCAATACTCTTTTCCTAACTCGAGATATCTCATATTAAAGAGTGCTTATTTTTGTCAAAAAT
>WURT03055061.1:0-32918 GCA_009936505.3 Holothuria glaberrima
CCGTGTGTTGCAGAATAACAGGTCAGTGTTTAACCAATCAGAATGCAGGATTCTCAATAATGGATGGCTAGAGGTGGGAGAATGAAAAATTGAGTACAGTCTGTTTAAAAAAAAAATACAGTAAAATTTTGTTGTTGTCCAATGCAATGTTGGCACTACGTTTAGTTCCAGAATATTTTGAAGGGAATGTTATATCAAAGGGAAGGGGGAGGGGATAGGTCTCGATATTTTGCAACATAGAGGTCAAGTTTTTTCAACAGGTGAGAGAAATTCCTGCAACCAATTTTAAAAATTGGGGGAAATGTTGAGAAAAGTGCGGGAATCCTGCAATCCTGTTCCCTGTTGCCTATTGAATGTACAATAAGCATTTACAAGCAATGGAGTAAGGGAAAACAAGCCAGTGAGCCACAACTGGAAAAAAGGCTGTGGACAGCTCGACTTGATCCAGTTGGTTGGAAACTGGGCCGTTAAACCTCATTTAACTAACTATTGAATGTACAGTAAGAGGTGATCCCATATCATACACAGTAAGCCTCAACCTGGTTTTGACTTTATACAACACAAGACTTAATTAATTGTTTTAAATGTAATGAGGACACACAGATATGTGAATTGAATTTGGCAACTTTCTTTAAAATTAAATTTTAAATTCCACATTTTTTGTGTGATCTACGAATGTTTTTTTGTATTTAAGTCATTGAAAACTTTCCCCAGTTTGACTTTGAACATTGGTTGAACATTCTGTAACAAGTTTTATTTTCGGATGTCATGACGTTTAGTTAGGATTTGAGTTTGGGCTGCATGTCAAAAGGTTAAAGGACCACACTTTACATGTATCAAATTTAATTTGTAATAAAAATAATGAAAATTCATGAATTAGCATCTTGAAGACACTAGATGTGTCTGTTAGGATTACATTTAATTGCAGATAAATTTTAGGAAATGTATCTCCAAAGCCTGAGATGCACCGAGATGCATCCACCTTCGCTTAGTAGTGTTAAAAATGTATGTTTTCACGCTACTAAGCTTGTCAAAGATGTGGCCACCTGGCTGCTTGAAAAATACATGTATGCTAATTCAGATTTGGCTGACTGCATTTGCTTTTTCACATGTACTCTTTGCCCATCTATGTACAGTAAGCCCATTTCTTATGCTTGTACACTGTACAGAGCAGTTCATGTATTGGAAAACCTGTGTGATTGCATGCAGTGAATGTTATTTTATATTCAACCTTTCAGTACTACAGGTGGATAAACCCTCTGCAAGATAATGCTGCCTGCACTTCAGTCATAAATATTAGCCCAAGTGACTTGCCTCGATCTCCTTAATGACACTGATCTGAAACCTCATCATTCTTATGGAAGACTTGATTCCACTAACTTTGATACCAAACAGTCAAACACAATAAGTACTTAAAGAGGCTCATTGAGTTGACATCGATTATTTTGTGACGAGTTTGAAAGAAATCATTGCATGACAATTCTTCTAATTAGCCTCATTACTCATGTTTCACTTCCTACAGAGTCTGAAAAAGTGAGAAATTTTATTGTTTTCGTGGAAAGGGATTGCATATGATTACAACATAATGGTAAAAAGTGTCTGGTAACAAAGTTGTAATAAATGATTTTAATCATTAATCACCCTATCATTGCCATTTTAGTTGTGAGTCAGATGTGCAGAATCTCTTAGTTTGATCATTTACCATCAAGATGTGAGTAAATCTCAACAGGTGTGAAAAAAATCATGAACTTTGTGAACCAACTCAATGAGAGCCTTTAAGTGTAGATAATTTCCATTGAAACTGAGTAAAAATTTTGTAACTGGTAGAGCATTTCCAAGTAGTGTATCGTATAAAGATACTGTAGCTCTTCATGGTCACAGAGAAAAGTTTTAGAAGGGATTTTTAAGGGAATATTTGGCTTTCCATTTGAACTACAGTAAGTATGCATATTCAGTATAATGTACCATCTGAGGTTATAGAAAGTGATACAGGTAGTGGCCTAGGCCCAATTAAAATATACCAAGTTCGCTACTAAGCCCTGTTTAATACCTGAGGGCCTACAGAAGTACCGTTTAGTGTTATAAATAGAAATTAGGGGTTAGGGAAATGATGATAATGGACAACATGGATCAGAGAATCTTTTACAAAAATACCTCAAACAAAGATAGTCAAGTTATGTCCCCACATAATGGAGAATTTGGTAGGCATTGTTTCTTCTGTAATTTAAGACCTCATTCTACCACCTTTAGCCATCTGTTATTGAGAACCCTGCATTCTAATTGGTTAAACACACTGATCTGTCATTCCACAACACTCAGTCAGCAAATGGTAAAACTGATAAAAATGAAGTTTTTCACACATTTTTGGTGGTAGAATAGGAATAAACAGCATTTGTCGGACTAGTATTGTCTCACAAACTGTCTTGTCTTCAAATTTGGCAAAATAATGGACTCTACTTTGCCTCATCCGTTATTTTGCCAAATTTGGAGTCTCGACGGTCCACCAAATGTGATTTATTCCTTAAATAGCATGTACGAGAAAGAAGTTATCAATGAAAACTAAATATGAAAAATATGCTAACATTGCCAAGCTTTGAATAAATTTGCTTAATTTTGTAAAAGTATAGTATTTTGTTCTTTGTGTATTACAGTGAATGTCCCTAGTTTGGTCTCATCTGAAAGGACAGCTCAAGCCCTTTAACATTTTATGTTGAACTCTTTCTTTACAAAACAAAGTTTTTGTCAGTGTAATCTGACATTGAAAGGAGGCTTTCAAAATGAGGAAGACTGTTGAAATTAATTCAGGCATAGCGAAAGGTGCCCATTGAATTAATTCAGTGCTGGAAGGGAAAAGTATGATTATATCCATACAGTACTGTACCCACAGTCTTTCATGTTCTTGCTGAGCCGAGTATGGTACCTACTGCTTGCACCAGCGGTCAATGTACAGTTTGGCTCAGGCGATTTCAAGTCCCACTTGGTTTTGCTCTGATGAGCAGAAGTACCTTGAAGCTTCCATCTTCAAGTGGATCCTACAGAGACAGATGTACAAAACACTGCATCACACATGGGTAAAAATACAGGTCAAAAACTGTTTTTAGTGCTGGTATCAACCTCTGCAGATCTAGTTATAACTGTAAAGTCAATATGGTTGAGGTTGTGCGCTGCATTACTGTCAGCCACAACCATATTTGGTGTATTATGCTGCTCCTTAACCTACTGTATGACTACAGTTGTACAGGTGTTGCACTGGAACATTGTGTACTGTAGCTAATCCTTCCTATTTTGCCAGTCATTGAAGTGAAAGGTTCTTGTCCATCTGATTTAATTTTCAAGATGTTTCATTGTTTTCAGCCACAGCTATCAATTGGCATACTTCCATCCCATCCCCTCCAGTCCCATCTCATGCTATCAATCCCATCTCATCCCATCAACCCCATCTCATCCTTGTCAGAAGACACTTGCGTGCAACTTGGGATGAGTATGCTTTTGTTTTTTAGAGGAGAGTTCAGCTTCTCCTTCCTCCTGGTTTAATAGGAAGTTTACTGAGTCAGTGGTTAGCATCAGGACTCAATACTTTTGATCCTGAACTGTCAGTGAAGGTTATAATTGGTAGGGTTAGCTTGTTGGGACACTGTGTTAAAAGAAGTATTATCAAAGTGTAGCATAGAAAGGACACTGCATGAATGCTTAAACAAAAAATTGCTTTAAGATTAAGGATTGCATTTACTGGTAAATCTCACAATCCTTAATACAAAGTAAATGCGGTTTGATTTTAAGTAGCCCCCAGTCCACTTCTTATTTCCAAGAATTAACCGCTACTTTTCCTTTAGTTTAGTCTCAGGTAAATTCAAATTGAGTAATGTATAGTAGTAACAGTAATATTTGCATTTTTAATTTGCCAATATCTAGGCAACCCTAATTAAAGATGCAGCACAATATTACCCCTGCTCAACGATAAATCGTCCCTGAGGTAGTCCCTCCAATGTGGCAGCAGCTCTAAACATCATTCCTGATGACAATTAACCCTTGGGTGCCAGACAGACGCAATTGAGAGTTAACTTGAATTGTAAGTTCAACATCTTAACCAATACAGGTACTGTAGGTCACCACATTCTTTAAACATACATAGTAATTCCACAATTGGATACATGTATGTGTACATATAAGATTCCAGATTTTATAGAACATGGATTTCTATGTACAGTAAACAATCCCATGGCATAATGACTTCATAAAGATTGTACTTTCTCATCTGAAATGGTTTTAACTACTTTCAACTAATGTTAGGAATAGGAGCTAAATTGCTTGATTGGTAGCCAGCTGTTGTGAAGGTACCTGTATAATCCAATCCTTTTGCTAGTTCCTAAGAGTTGTAAAATAACTGCCTGAAGGCCTAATTTTTTGTTACTTTTATTTAAATTTTTCTATTTTGTACAGGAAATATGTTGCACAGTGTTTAAATAATCAATATTGCATTGATACAAACTTGCCTGTTATATCAGTTCTCAATAATCCAGTCAGTATTGATATTTTAGAAATAAGCCAACTGAAAACAAAAACCATAGGTGATTGTCCATAAGTATGAAGTGCTTGCTCATTGACAAGAGGTAAAATATTTAGACTGATAGTTTAACAAAAGAAAACAAAATATGAAATACAGATAGATAATACAGTATCCGTTAGATAGTAGTGGTGGTAAACTGTAATTGACAGTCACGTGGGAGCAAGTTTGACTGATGTTGGTACTGAATACTGACGATGCATCCAACACTTTGAATAATGCTGCTATTCACAAGATCCCTTTGTCTGCATGTCTAGATACTGTAGGTACATATTTCCATCTAGACTTTCTGTTTGCCTTTATTTTCACTTGTATGCAGTGTTGAACTCTGATTACTAATTCAACTATTCCCTAGCAGAATGACTACCTAAGCTAAACATTGTCAACCTTGACTGATTTACAGTCTCATCTCACTGTCTGCTAGCAATTCAATAGTTTGGTAATTAACAGATCTGAATTTAAAGTTGAATTATCGCTCTCGTGGCGAGATGCTTAGAAACCACCGTACTGAACATGATACAATCTTAAACAACCCGGGCAGAAACATGAAGTATTGGGTGCGTAAAGTGCTTGAATTAACATGACAATTAATGCTTTCAGTGTGTAATACATTACTGATGGGTCAGATGAAATTACATCTTCATGCATTTAACCATGCAGTGTTACATGGTATCATAGATACTGTATGATACTTTAATAGTTACTCATGATGGCAACTTGGCATAAGTCTCACTTTTTCATATTTCAAATGCATCTTTTGGGAAGAAAAAGTTCTATACAGTTCAGTAAAATTCATGTCAGTATCATGTGACCAGACTTGAGTTTGTGTAGGTACTCATCACTTTCAGTCTAAACAAGATGTCTAATTAGCATTCCAGACTGATGGCTTAAATAGTTTAGTGTCCAAAATTGGTGATAAGTCATGCTCTAGGATTGTGACCAATATAAGGAAAGGAAAGCAATTGGAAAGGGCACATTCCTCCTCTTATACAGCTTCATTTCTTCCACTAAAGTTAACTTCTAACCCCTTCTCAGAACAGCATGTCCTTATGCAAACAAAAGCTATTGTTTTCTTTTGAAGCTTAAGGCTGTCTTCTGTGGAAGTAGTTACTTAAAATGTTTATAATCATTGCAATTTTTTAAGTTTTGCTTTTTGATGTCAATCAGTCACCAGTGATGAATTGTAGTTGCCCTACATAAAAAAATGTATACTGTATCAGTTGGTCTGAATTTAAAAGTTCAAGGTTATAGTTTTAATTAAATAGTTTCAGTGTCTGCAGCACAAAATCTGTGTGCATAGTCTGTATAATTATTAATTAATAAGATCTAACTCAGTGTACTGGATCACATACATAGTGGTTACACCTTGTTATGTTCCGACACCTGTATGTTCTACAAACACTCTAGAAAGATCTATATTTATGTGGATACATGCTGGGTACATGTCTTTGAGTGATGGTTGCACATCTTTCATTTGATAGAGGTACCGTATCTATTTAGCTCCTTCTTCACCTATTACTTCTATTGGATAGCCCATATACTGTGGAAGATCACTGACGATGAAAATCCTACCCACATTAGATGCCTCATTTTTAACCCCCACCGTGACCACCAGCCGAACTTAATGCTTAACCTAACCCTAACTTTTTGACTTGTACGCTACTCCTAAGGTGTCAGAACATAGAGACAATGCAACAGAGATGTTTGAACATAGAGAAGTCAATAACATGTACAGTAGCATACGATATACTATAGTACAGGTGTGTAGCGAAGAGTTCAATGTCTTTGGATATCCTGAGGGGTGACCTGTGGAGTGGTGTGCTAGTAACCTACATATTCAAAATGTGGGTACAGTACTGTAGCTTTATAGTATTGAAGTACAGTCCTGTTGTAGGCTGTGGGTTTGCACATGCACCATTCTGCAGGAACATCAATCCTCAATACATGTACATGTTAATTCAGAACGCTTTTCTCACACAACAGATCCATCACATAGAAATTTGCTCTCATGGTCACTGGCCGTTTTTTTTTTTCATTTCATCAAGCAAGTCTCCGTAACCATTACACAGTAAGTACACATTGCTGTTAAGTGGAGATTTATGGGTGCAGATAAGTATCAATGCAATTGGCAACTTCCGTGAGCCAAGTTAGGAGTTCTTTGTTCTATATGACTGGCTGCCAGCAAATGTTAGGCCTGGTACTGAGTAAGTAAGCCTAAATGACCATGAACAGATTTGAAACAATAGTGTGGGCTGAAGCATTTCTAACTGAAATGTTGAGGTGCAAGTGAGGAGCCCAAGTGAAGTATGCCTTCTCATCAGGGTTACTCTGACCTTAGCTAGGGTTAAATATCAGCAAAAAGTTAATATCCTATCCATTTTTGGATTTCAACTATCCTCTTGAAGTTTAGTTTCTTAGCTCTACAGAATTTTTATACTGTACTTACCACAAGTCGATATATTGTAACTGACTCTCAGCTCACACACTATCAGTACATTACTGCATGGTGTCTCATTTCACAATACAGTATGTGCGAGTACTGCACTTAGGGTCGTTAACATTGCCAATTTCATGTCCTTATGATGTTATTATGGTACCTTATTCTCAGATGTCAATCTTACATTAGTTTTAGTGAACATTATAGATGCAGTTGTGAGTTATATGACTTTGAGCAATCCTAGTACTGTAGGTAGTGTTGTGTTCTGTTTCTTAACTATTTGATGTTTATGAAATAGGCCTATAGATGAAAGGAGATCATGTTGCAGAAAAAAATCTTTAGAATAGTCTGTCATCTAACATAAGTCGATTTTTGCAGGAAAACAAATCAATTGTAAATACTGTACCAGATTTTTAGTTCCAAGTGAGTAGACAACTGTTTTTTTGTCTCTACATTATGCTTGTGTGAGGAGGAAATTGGGGTAGCTAATAGGAGAGGGGAGATTTATCATTAAAATCACCATACCCTAAATTACCAGCAAAGATTTCTCCTCCCTTCCCCTTCTCCTCCCCCCCCCACCAGTGGTATAGGTAAGGTTACCTTCTATATAGCGAAACTTTCATTTGTATACAGTAAGTGAATTTTTGTTATGGCTCCATAGTTTAAAAATGTTCTATGTTTCCGGCCTTGAGTTTTAGATTTTCCAGGTTTGCTACAAATCACACTCTTCAGGAAATTAACGAGTTTGGTATGTGTGCTGTTTTATGAAACTTTAACAGATTTAACTGAGTTTCTATTCTTTGTCTAGGTTGCAGAAAATTGCACTTCTCACAGTGATTTAAGGCAGGTGATGGTGTGCGATCGCACTCGCATGCCTCAAAATTCAAGGCCTAATGTTTAGCAGTATATATTCAGTTGTCTTGTTTACCAACTGTACTGTACATTTACCTTGTATGTTACATAGTTGACTGACCATGCTTTTTGATGATAGCAAGACAGTACAAACTCTACCTATTTGCAATAAGCTATATTTAAATACAGCTTGCATTTAATAACTTTATGTAGCCTATCAAGCAATACTCCTATCACTCACCTGTATTCTATTGAATCCACTCCTGAAGGAGGTTAAAAAAAAAAAAGTTCTTGTGACGTTTACTGTACTTACCTGTATCATGTGAACATATTGTAACAATACATGTATTTGTCAAGAGGATACTCTACAGTATGCATACAAGCAATGTAAATACAGGTGGAAAAACATGTTAATTAATCTGGGCACATACATGAAGCTTTTATTAGATTTTTTTTTTAGCTTTTATTAGAGTGAGATATTGTGCATCATACAGTATGTTCATTAAAAAATGTGGATGTTTGCATTTTAGAAGGTACATTACAGTAGATTTTGTAAATTTTATTATTTTTCATCAGACAATGAGATGGATGTTTGCCTACACTGTAATTAAAAAGTGCATACCAAGTGAAGTTATTATTGTTACTTACGGTATACTCTCAAATAAATGCCCCGGGGGCGGTGCATTTTTGAAAAAGGGGCATTTATTTGAGGGTGTATTGAACATGTTGAAACTGCCATATACAGCACAATTATGCCCCTAAGCGAACATAAACGGATGTCACATCCTCCAGACCTGTGCTAATTTTGAAGTTTCGTTACTCAGCCTGTAAGTGACCTTAACGTTAGGCTTCAGCCTGTAGAGTTGGCCTAGGTATCTGCCTACTCAAATTTGTCAAAAGTTGTCAAAAAATTACAGGGGGTATTTATCAGAGAATATACGGTCAGGCATTCCGCCAGAAACTCAAAAAAAGGGAATGAGTTTTTTCTATTTTTTTTTTATATTTTCCTTGTTTGTCTTTGATTTCCATTTATTTTGGAGGGGGGGGGGGGGAAGCCCACATCATGGAACAATCTACTTGGATATATGGGTACTGATTTGAAAGTACATTCTGATTGAGCATAGCGATGTATGGTCAGTTAAAACCTAGCTCCTAGCTAGAATAATGGATGGAAGAGGGTGAGGGGAGGCAGAGGGGGAGCAGGAAGGGAGGGGAGGGACGAACAGAGCTTGAAATTTCTGAAGCTTTTCTACCTGTACTACCTTACCATGGGGGATTGACAAACCAATTCCACTAGCCTGAAGGACATTTGCACAAGCCATCAAAGGCATAGGCTATAATGTAGCTACACAGATATACAGCATTTTGCTCTAACCCATGGGACTTTTCATGGAGTTTTGGGGAAGCTGTCACTACTAGCCCCGGGCTAGCAGACTTATGTATTTGTTGAGCCCTGGGAAGGAACCTCAAAGCAGGATGATTAGCTTTGTGAAGTGGGATTGTCTCCCTCCCTTTTGGAAATGGTGGTTACAGTATCTCAGTACAGTAGCTAACATGGCATAAATACGACATTTATTTTCCATGTGTCTTTTGTATGTATACGTACAGTATGTCATTCTTACGTTTATAATAAAACTAATGTTGGATTATTTTTGGGGTGGAGGTCGGAGGCAGGGCATGTGGCGGTGGGGACATGTGCTTTCCCTTTTCTACCCCGTTGGTTAGAACAGACTGGGCTTTCATCTTGTTGTTTGTATTGCTTATGGTACTTATCATTGTTTGCTTTCAGGGTCAGTGTTCAATGGTAGAGGAAGGTTGCTACTTCACAGTAGGCATGGTTCTTTTATACCCACTGAGAAAGGTGTTAATACCATGGTTTTAGGGTTAGCTTGAAAAAGTGAGCCACAAAGGGCATCCTATAACAATTTTTCATGTTCTACGTAGCAAGATACTGTAACATGCACTGGGAACAGGGCAGCAGTAGTGTGGGATATCTTCTCTATGCATGGTACTGTAGGTATCAGTATGTTGAACTTTGTGATATCTAAAGTAACTGTGTCTGGTAACAGAGTAACTTGCAACATTGAGGGTATGTATAGTATATGGAAGGAATAGAATGCATAAACTCTCATGAGCTCGTAGGTATCTGTTACCAGTACAATATCATATCCAGACCATTTAACTGTGTCAATTACAAGTACCATACTAACTGGCATGTAACAAACAAATTTATCTGACCTAACTATCATGTAATTAGATCCTATACAGGTGGATTAAATTTCAACAAGTCTGTATCTCTGCTTGAATTATATTTGGGACATCTAACAAGCTGGAAAGAACATCGCAAAGTTAGTGTGTTGTTTTTCTTTGTATTATCTAGTCATATTGCCATCTTTTTAACTTTTTAAGCATTTAATTTAAAGGGGCTTATTAAGTTGGTTCATAAAATTCATGATTTTTTTCACACCTGTTGAGATTTACTCACATCTTGATGGTAAATGATCAAACTTAGAGATTCTGGATGCACACCTGACTCACAACTGAAATAGCAATGAAAGGGTAATTAATGATTAAAATGATGTATTACAACTTTGTGACCAGACACTTTTTACCATTATCTAAATCACATGCAATCCCTCTCCACAAAAACAATACAATTTCTTCACATTTTCAGACTCTGCAGGAAGTGAAACATGATGACGCTAATTAGAAGCATTGTCATGCAATTATTTCCCTCAAACTCGTCACAAAAATAGTTGATGTCAACTCAATGAGCCTCTTTAAAAATGGTCAGAGGGGTATAGGTATGGTACATCTGGGGGTCCAAAAGCCTGTTGAACAGCCTGGCTGGAGCCTTTTGAATATGAAGTCAAAAAGAAAAAAGATTGTCATGATAACATTTTTCCCATTCTGTGGGTATTAAATTGCTTCACAATTTTATTGAAGACACCCTGTATATTTCTGCTGTTTTTATGTCCATGTTTCTTTTCTTTCCTTGTAGACAGCATGCAATAATGGAAAAAGCTAAAAAAGACACCCCCCCCCAAAAAAAAAAAAAATACTGCAACCATGGAGGTGCATTTCTAAGTTTATTGGTAGGTTAAATTAGGTTTTGAAATAATTTTTAAGGATTTTTTTAACAAATACTTGTACTGTACTACTAACCTCAGGATGGTGAATGATCCCAATACATTGTTGTGTTTAAACTAGCTGTGCATGCGGACGGTGGTATAGGAAATTTACGCTTGGTGGAATTTGAACTTGATACAGGCAGGTTTCCTAAAACATTTAATAGCAACCCTGACCAGATGGTCAATGTAGGATACAGTAGCTGCACACAGAATGTGTTTTTGGCTATACATGTGGTATTTGGTAAAAGGTTCATTCTAGGAAGGTATATTTGTAAATTAAGTTGGAAACTGCCAACTAGAATTAAATCCTGGCAACTTTCTGTAATACCATCCATTCAAATGCAACAAAAACGTTTGGATTGTATATTTTTGTATTTGTATCTATGACATGCCCACCGTATATTCTCTAATAAATGCTTCCCCTCTCATAAATGCCCCCTGTAAATTTTTGAAAGGCAAAAGAGTTGCTTGGTGGTGATTTGCCAAGAAAGAAGTCTAATGTGTTTTGATTTTTTACTAAATATAACAACAACAGTTGCAGGGAAATGGCAACACTATAAGAAAGTGGGAGATAAGAGGTGCCCTGCAAGTTATCCTTCATTACATTCATTGCATCTAAAAAACTCGTACCTCATTTAAAGACTTAAGTGTTAACTTAAGCAAAAAGTTTCTTTTTTAATTAAAATTTACCCTCAAATAAATGTCCCCCCTTTTCAAAAGTGCAATGCACCAGGGCGTTTACTAGAGAATATACGGCCTGTATATATTAAACACGTAGTTAATTTCTCTACATCTGATTTGAGAAATGGTGGTCACATGCCATGGGTTATTTAGTACTATTACACCGTCGTGTGTTATCCATCGTGGGCTAGTCGAGAATAACATACAGCGTTTGGCCCTATCCACTCATTGAATCAAATTTTGACCAAAATCTGGCCTATTTAGTTAGTTAGGTGTTATATAAGATAAATAATGAATGTTTTCCATTCATGTGATAGTATAATTTCACTTGTTGAAAGATGAAGGTTCCACAGTATTCAACTTGGCTTCAGATCACTGAATAGAATGTTCTATCTTTCAACCACTGTAAAATGAAATTATTCATAGTATCACACTCATAAAATTCATTATTTGTTTACTAGTCACCTTTGATGTTTCGTTATACATATTCGTGCCCAACATCCCAGGGCTCATAGATTGCTAAATTCTCTTTGCAGACATGCACTTACTGTACCCCTTGCTACATCTAATTTGCATTTACTGTAAATCTAATGAGGCCAATCGCTGGGACAAGATGGTGGATATCTAGAAGGGGGAGCCAAAGATGCACAGGTAGTGCACACAAAGTGCAAATTTTATGCAAATTAGATGATGTAGAGAGGGGTAGTATAGTTGCTCATGAATGTCCACATCATTAAGGTGGGGGTGGGGGGACCAGGGAGTGTCGTGGATGTTGTACCATTATGGCAAAAGGTGCAGAACAAATCTGAGTTTTAGCCATTGTTCCAACCTGTCAGTGGTATTGAATCATGTGGTATCATGTTGCGCCTAGAAGGAAAGTACCTACAGTGACCCAGTCTGTTTTGTTCCTCATCACCTCTTGGGAGAGAAAAATCCTCCAAAAGAGGGTGAAAATTCCCTGATAGCCAGACCGTGGCAAAAACACATCTTGCTCAAAGCAGGGCAAGATGAAGAGAGGAACAGAGGTTCATGAGCCATAGAACAGAGGTTCATGTAGCCCTAGAAGTGGGAGGGCACTATCCCTGCCAGGTGCTAATGATTTATGCCAGATGATATTTGTAGGCAAGTTGGGGAATTGCTTGTAAATAGGAGGTGAGTATCAGAGCTCATAGACTCTTAAACCAGGTAAGTTTTGTAGAATATACAAGCCTTGCATTATGCTAATTAGTTTCAGAATCAGAGACACTAAGTATGGTTGATCTATGGCTGATACTGTAACTATGAAGCGATTTGAAATGACTTGTATGTTGAGGCTCATATCCAGGTAACCTATGTTTACAGTAGTTTCACTTGCTTGTAAATAGAAGCTTTGTTTTGGATGTTTCGTTTTGTTTGAAACTTGAGTGTACTAGAGTTGTAAACTAAGTAAGAATCATTATTGCTGTATACATCCAAGTTTAAGGACTTCTTTGTTTTACCTTTCATTCTGAGTTAATATCTTAAACACCAAGCATGTTTTAAAAGATCGTAAACATCTTTAATAGTTTATGCTCTTGACATTCATACCTGCATTTAAAACATGTCATGGTCCTACTCTACAATGTACTGTAATTAGGCACGTCGGTTATGCAGATAACATTTGTCAGCTGATACCATTCATGAATGTGATATGTCCTATTGTTCATTTCTTTTGAAATCTTAATAATTGTACGGAAAAAAATTTTCCAAAAGTTGAGAAAAATCATCTCACAATGTACCTGTATGGTACTAATAAAGTTAGACCACTCCTGCCTAAGTGTTTCAGTATGTGTTTTAACTAGTATATTGTCTCAGATTTATAGCTTCAGGTATACTCACAAGTCAGTGTTTGTATGTGTGGATGGCATGCTGTATAAAATATTCAGTATCCTACATAATTGTAGCCCACCTACAGAGTTGACCATATACTGGCAAGCCACTGCCTGTACATCAAGCTACCTTACCTATGAGACACAAATGTTTGCTTCAAGTGAATATTGAATTGGTGCAGTAAAGTAACGGTGGGTCCATGTTTTGAAGTTTGAAGGTATGTCACCTGTTTGATCAGTTATATGGATATCTCACTAAACTTCATTTTCTTGTGAAGAGTCCCAAAAAATTAATGACTTCATAATTATCATTCCATTCTGGCACTCTGAGAAACAGGCAAATTTTGTTTGGTCTATTGACAAATATTTTATTTAAGGAATAAGTCGCATTTGGCTGACTATTATTGGTGAATAAAGTGTTGAGACTCCAAATTTTGCAAAATAGCAGACAAGGGAAGTCGAGTCCGTTATTTTGCCAAATTTGGAGTCTCGGCAGTTTATGTGAGACGCTAATAGTCCGACAAATGTGGTGGGACTATTCTACCACCGAAAATATGTGAAAAACTTATTTTTTATTATCAGTTTTTACGTTTACTGACCATGTGTTGTGGAATAACAGGTCAGTGTTTAACCAATCAGAATGCAGGATTCTCAGTAATGGATGGCTAGAGGTGGTAGAATATCCAATATTGGAACTTTTGTTCTGCTGTTTTGTGAGAAAGCCAAAAAGAAAAGTTAAGTGGTCATGAACACTTTTCTGTACCAGTGTGAATACATCAGGGGATAGCTGAGGTATATATACCGTTCTTCTGTGCCAGAAAGATTTAATTTTGTTGTCAGTATTAACAAATGGTTGCAAGAGACAGGATATCTTTTAGCCACATGGAAAAAGGTTGAATGTACAGTATGCTGCACTAGCCAGAGTCTTTGTGAAACATTTAAAATTGCGTGCTGAGCCAAAAGTAATGTTTCTCATCGATGTAATATCAGGGTATCTTTCAGATTTTTTTTTTTTTTTTTTTTTTTTTTTTTTTTTTTTTGAGCCTTAAAAAGTTGTTCAGTATGGTATGAGGTTGCAGGAGAGTTATAGAGGGAGAAGGCAGTCATCCCAAGTTTATTTTCAAAAATTTGCCAAATCTTACAGATCTCATCTTTATTTCTCTCAAAAGTATTTCTTATGATGTTCCTGTATAAAATTATTGAATATGGAAGGTAAACCAAGGAGTTGTTCTGCATAAATTTAAGAAATAAGAAACAAAAATGTTGTCACATGATTAGTAGGAGCTATTTCTGAACTAGTGTGACAGGGTACACTTATTCAAATTGGGGGGGGGGCTGCATTTTCCCTTTGTATGGTTTGAAAAATCATCCCTCATGGGGTCAATGGGCCAACTTTTACCCTTCTATGTCCTTCAAGGACCTCAGTTCTGAATTCAGCAAAACAACATTGTAGTATATAATTTGTTTGTTGCATTACCATGTTTTTTGCAATTGAAGCAAATAAAATATGCAAGGATAGTTCAGATGTGTATCCTACCCCAGCACAAAGGAGTCCATACATGTAGACTACACATGTATCAAGTAATTCTGTTGTCCTAGAAAGATGTTTAAATTGATTGATTGAATTTTACACAGTTGTATGGAAACTCTTTAAAGAAAGTTGCCAACCAAGCTGTTCTTACATAGAACATGCATTTGACTTTGTAGTTAGATGTTACAGTATTATGGAGCTGCTGTACATAGATCATACAATTTAGAAAAGGACCTGGAACTCTTGTTGCTGACTTGCCTGAAAAAGAAGCAGAAACTTGAAAATTGTTTGTATGTTGCTTAAAACTTGGTATACAGTAGGCTTCATTGAATGTACCAACCAGACTAGCAATGTTAGTGGACTAGCGCCCCCTATTTTGCTATTAATCTTTGAGGTTTTTCAAGAAGCACATTTCTATAGCTAGCCTTTGCTCATTGGTTAAGAATAGTTAAGATCATTGGTTTTTCATTTAGGAAGTAGATTTATGCTGCCGTTTTATACATGTATCTCCTATTTGGTGATTTCATTAGAATTTTTCAGGGTTCAAGTGAGGTGATGAAAAGCAAGCAATAATGTGGATTATACTACACTCTGTCTCAAAGCTGAGTTATAAAGTTTAGTACCATTTATGGTTTAGAGTGCTGACTCACAGTGATGAAGAACCACAAACACAAAAATATACCTTTCCATCTAGGCATAAGCAGGTGAGGAAGGGGGCAAGAAAGGGTGAAGGACTTTTTGAAGGCTGAAGACAAAGTCCCTATGTACTTAGCTACTTGTCATGTTAGAACTATCCTTAATCTCCCCATCACACTTTTTTAGTGGGAAGATTCTAATGATCCCTTTCATTTTTTAATATTAATTAAATTAAAGATATTACTAAGTAGGAAACCTGCACAAGGACTTCCCCTATTCTTCTTCACACTTTTTGATTCCACTGAGCAAGATGTTGGGCATTAGCAGAATCATGGCAAAGTTTGACCAGATCAATGATTTGTGATAAACTGTACAATAAGGGATTAAAGCAAGTAAATTCAGAGGGAAATTAATGGCTTGTACTATAGAATAAAAAGCCAATCTCCATACCAAAGTGTAATCTACCCTCTCCCCCTTTAAAAAAAATAGCCAATAATTATACAGGAAAAAAAACAATGTATTATACAAGTTCAGAAAACTTTCAGGATAACATCATTTATCAGTTGTTGAGAAAAATTGAATTTAAAATGATATTTACATGAGCATGATGGGGGTTCTTTTCTGGAGGAGGTTGGACTGTCCTGGGGAGGGGTATTAGGGGTTTTGGGTAGACCTCTGGCTCCTGGTTTTCTTTTTGATAAATGCAAAGGTGGCTTGCAGGAAAATACTGCTATTCCTAGCAAAAGCTTTCAAGTTTTTCAAAAATTCAAAATTGGACATATCCAAAACCTTATGCTTTAGGAATATTTAGGAGGAAGGGGAGGAGGGAGAGTTGAAAGTGACTATAAATCTGTCACAGGGAGAGAAGGGGGTACTGAACGCTAATCAATAGGCTTATCAAAGAACCAGACCAAACATGACTTGTACAGTCAGCTGTGTTCTCAGTCGCATACAGTAGTGGGTGGATATGGCCTTGAGCAATTTAAAGTTGTGCAAGTTACTGAAGCTGTGTCTGGGAACTGTACTAGACAGGTGTTTTTTTTTATTAAAATTAGAGGAGGGGCTAGAAGGAAACTTATTAAAAAGACTTTTTACTGTTGTGGGCCAGATTGTAATGCCTTTAATTGCTACATCTCTTTAAAGGTCCATTGCAGGTAGTGAGCTTGCAGGTTCATTTTTACTCTGCACCTGTATCTCTACCATTCAACTAGTAAGCTGCGCTCATTAGCTCTCATTACCCTTCCACTCAGAGCCAAAAAGCTGCCAAAAAGCTCATGGCTACCAAAGAAACAAATATATGCAAGCAATGGGGGTTTAAATTTTACATTTGCATCATTGTTACGATTATGGGGAGGAGATGTGCATCTATGCTGCGTGGCTGGCTGTTGTCTATGGCATAACACAACTAATAACATTTTCTTTAACCATTAATAATGTGAAATCGAGACCCTTATTCGTACCAACAATACAAAATGAAAGGAAATTATTCTTGCTTGCCCTCGTACAGTTACACTCTCCTTTCATAGAGGAACTACCAATAACATTGTGAAAGGTGTTTTGATGAATTCCAACATATGTCTGATGTGTCCAATTGCTCCACCATTTTGGCATTTTAGTCAATACGGTTTCATGCTTCATTCCATCAATTATTCCGTCAAAGGATATCATTTCAAATCCTGTGAAAGATCCTAGCATTCAAACAGTGCATTTAGACTTAGTGACCTACCTTTGAGGCCAGTTTTCTTGTATATTGTTGTTGTGTAGGGCAGCATGAATAGGCTGCCATGATTTTTTTTTTCTCCAGCCATTGAAAAGGATGTGCACATAAAGCATTCCCTCTGAATGCAAACTACATTATTTAGCTGGCATTATTAGGATCCTAGAAATACAAAGTAGGCCTCTATGACCCCCTGGTGGTCCTAGTTGCATGGAGTTTTATGCACCCAGTGTCTTCACCGATGCCTGGCCCCATTAAAGTACTACGTGACCCTTTTCAAGGACACTTAATACCTTTTCAGTTATCTCTGTGGTTTTATGGTCCAGTGAACATGCACACAAGGCAGACAGTTGGCCACAGTACTGCCCAGTTCTTTCCTTGAAAGGTTTGCCATAAACCTATTATACCTATTGTAAGGTCCAGTAGTGTGCAATTCACAACATATAGCAGTGTATGATATGTCATTGTACTCATGTCAGAACTGTCTGACTTGGACTTACAGAACAGCTGGTCAATTATCCAGTTCTTGTACCAAACAGAATTTTCTTCTTAGACTCATATGTTGAAATATGGCCATTAAGTACATGTTCTTCTCAAAAGATGTCACTGAGGAAGCAGACGAGCATTAATTTGCCGATGCTTGGATTCTTAAAAGCTTTTCTTTTTTCTGCTGCCGTTTTCTGTGGCCCAGTATGATGCAAACTTCCCCGGCAACCCATCTCTACTGTCGTTATAGATTTATTGGTCTAGAAATAATTGGCCGTAAGAAGGCAGTTTTGGAGATGTTCACGGAGTATTATATGTAGACCGCTTATCATCTTGAGTTATTTCCAGTGGATACTGCATGCTTGTACCGGCATGGTTGTGTCAATGGATGGTTTGCTGTGCTTGTCGTAAATACATCACATGTCATCGTGGAAGGACTCTTAGATTATTAATTCTGATGTGTCTTTTGTTCAAAATACACTTCTTATGTAGGGAAGAAAAGGAGGAAAAGTCACTTGTTAAGAACCTGCTCATAGTGGATAATAGATTCGAAACTACTCAAGGTTTTTGATGAATTTATTTGGTCTGTGATATGCTCAACTATTGGTGAAGGCTTTGAGAGAACTAAAATCACATAGCTGGAATAGCAAAGCTGTATTATCGGTAAGACTTCCTCTTTTTATGTATACTCGGCTGCTTTGGCCTTTGTGCATACATGCAGTAAACTCTAAAAAAACATTACAAACAATAAAGCAAACTCATGTTGCAGTAGTTTGTATCATTGTAAAGAGTTGCACTTTCTTTACATGCTTCAAGCTGGTATTCATGCGAATGCCAGGGTTTCATCTTTCTAAAGTTGTAGCCCAGAATTTTACAAGAACTTTAGAGTAATTTGCTTTAGCAAAAGTATGGTACAGTTATTTATATTTAGTAAAGTCACTGACATTATTACTGTACTTTAGAACGGTAAAGGCAGTTTCCTGTTCATGTGGCACCCTGTATATATGTACTTGATCCTATCCGAGTTTCATAAAAATTTTCCAAATAAACTTCATGTACTGACTGAAGTAAACTCACTTAATTAGGTTTTCCAGAATACACAGGTATTATATTTTGTTCTGTATGCGTTACCTTTTTACATGTTGTGGACATTTGATGTGACTTTGCATTTTTTTGAAAATTTGAGTGGAAAGCCATATTGCTATATGTGTAGTGGTACATACATACCACCACTTTACTAAAGGAATGTCTTTTAATGTCATCTTTGGGCTGGTTCACAGTGATTATAGAATTTTTCCTACTTAGTACTAGTAGTATTTAAAAAGTGTTTATGCCATATGTAGTAACTTTACTGTTTCTGTAGTGAGAATGGAAGTCATTCATTTGCAGTTGTCCAAACTTGAGTAACTGGTTGTTTGGGATTTATTCTAAATCTTTAATTCTAGGATGTACAGTGAT
Source organism: Holothuria glaberrima (assembly GCA_009936505.3). Taxonomy (NCBI): domain Eukaryota; kingdom Metazoa; phylum Echinodermata; class Holothuroidea; order Aspidochirotida; family Holothuriidae; genus Holothuria; species Holothuria glaberrima. The sequence continues at coordinate 19,341 of WURT03055061.1, forward strand.
GTTGCATTATCCCAACTAAGGAATGCTAGCTAGGGAATACCCACATCTCTTTACATTTAAAGGAATTATGTTTGCACAAGAAGTATGTGATACTGTACGTGTAGTCCTGATCGCATTAATACTTAATCCTTAGCACCATCCTACAGTACTCTGTGTTGTTCAGAATTTACAGTATTGTGTAATATTTTGAAAGATGTGATATTGTGTAGGCAGTGTTTGTTGACTAAGGGAAGGATTCAGTGATGTATACTAGTGCCCCATTGTTTGAATTATGTTCATATCAAGACATTTATGTAAATAGATGGAGAGGCGAGGAAGGATATAGCTGTAACAGTGGAGAGGGATGTGGATGTCTTATATAGACATGCTCCCTTTATTTATGGTAGATGCTATCATAGCATTCTCACTGTCAGTAAGCAACAGAGACTTCAAAACCCTGTCACTGACAATGATGCTGTCATGCCCCAGACTATGGTACATCATTCTGCCACAGACCCTTCTCCAAACAGCAGTTGCAAAGGGTTGTGGGATAGAATTTTGTCAGTGACATTTGATCATAGCAAAAAGTGACACAAACCGAAACTTTGTCACCAAATCCTTTGTTGCTGTTTGAAAAAGGGTCTATAGACACATGTCTGGTTAGGGGTGACTCTAAAGCAGTATCGACCATCAGATTCCCATTCTCACTTTTTAAATTGATGCATCCAGTTTTGCAGGTTCACGTACCAAAATGTGCCCACTCTAGTCTCTGTAGACTTCAATCGAATGGCTCAAATTGGCAAATCTTCATATTGTAGAATATGAGCCATTCTTCATCTTTCAAATTTTCCCACTTTTGGTGTTAATCAAAGAGCTGAGTCACCAACTGAGAATTTGGGTTACCTAGTCCATAATGCACTTGGGGTGATGAGTCTGTCTTCTAAGTCAGGGTCTGAGTTCAGCACAGGGTCCCCTTGCTGTAAATAAGGCTTGAAATGACTCCAATAAGTTTGGAGTCTAGGGGGCGAGATTCACTGACATAATACCTAAGTTCTTGCATAAGTCAAAATACTGTGTAAGAGCTTTCTTAAGTGGTATTCACCTTGCCCAATTCGTAAAGATATGCAGCATAACTGCAATAAGTGCTCATGAGCCAATGGTGTGTGGGGTTGCATCTTTTGTTGTCACATTTTGAGCCAATCACATTGAGTGTTAATGTTAAAACGATGCACACAGTCTTCTGTGGTTACATGCGCTGTCCTGTGCAGTGCATAGCCATTTGGTACAGCGTGCCTCTGTATGTGTTACTATGGCTTTTTGTACCTACAACCAACAACTCTGAAGCTTGCCTAAAATTACACAAAACATTTATGAACTCTTCCCTTCGTGAATACGGACTAAGCAAGATACGATTCGTAAGTCTGACTTATGCAAATTTTTGTGCATAAGTATTCTTTGTGAATCCGGCCCCAGAACCTGTGGGAGTCATGATTAGAGACTGTCATGACCCCTTCATTGACATAACTATTGCCTTCTTTGACATTTCAGTTTTCAACATCAGCTTGTATAGGCCTACACTTCAGTTATTTGTCTTTTAGTGAGCATTAACACTCCATAGACCTACAGTGCTTTGCAGGATTATGAATGACTGAAAATTGCCAAAATATCGATGTGGAAATTTATAATGGACCATGACAGGTGAATGAAGAACTAATGAAGGAAAAAAGTAGGTTTTGTATTAAATAATTGAGGACATAAGATACAGACTTTAAAAAAAAAAGATGAGTTTTCCACATGATTGTGACAATTGAAAATTTCAAAGAGTCACAACTCCAATCAAAATCAAGGTGTTTCTTTACTCTCAATTAGAAGTTTTTCCTATGAAGTGACCGACTGCATGGTCATGTGGTTAGAGCATCCGACTTGCAGCCGGAAGGTCGGGGGTTCGAATCCTGACCGGGTCATACCAAAGGCTTTAAAAATGGAACCTACTGCTATTGTGCTTGGTGCTCAGCATTTAAGCAATGTAGTAGGAAAAACGAGCCTGTGAGCCACAACTGGAAGAAGGGCCGTGGCTGGCCCGACTTAAACCAGTTGGTTAGAAACTGAGCCGTAAAACCTCATCTAACTAACCTATGAAGTGTAGCCAGGTAATACACCTGAGCCTAAGTGTTAATACTTGGTAGTTGAAATTGATTTTAGATTGGTTTAGATTTTGTGAAGTCTTTCTTGGCAAAGTTCTCCATTTTTTCACTGCTGTCTTCATAAAGGCTTCTCAGAATTTGTATTTAATTAAAGTAGAACCTTGGTATTTTCTAATATTCCACCCGGCTGTAGCAGGCAGAAAAGGGAGTGAACCATTTAATTTAAGAGCAGAATGTTTAGATCAATATTAAAGAGGGAGTAAAATTTTCAGAGTACATCCTTGGTGTGGTGTATGTACCCTTTGTAAATGATCCAGCCAGCAGTCTATATTACCACCTGTTATTCATGGAAATGGCTTTGAAAAAGTTTTTATGACATTGAGATCAACATTCGTTTTTATTCATTGTGGTCATTGACTGTTCCAGATGATGAACTTTGTAAACGTATGATTAGGCAACCATCAATATTTCATCTTTGCCATTTAAGTGAATATTAATGGATGGATGAGTTGTTTTGGCAATGCATAAATTGGTCGTTTAAAAGTTAAAGACCCTATCCTATGTGATTGATCTGGCAGGTTAAGCTTGTAATGTCTAATCCACAAGGTCAAATTGACTAATGTATGTAGGAGCGTACAGATATTTCCTCATTTGTACAGAGATTCTGATGAGAAACTGTCCAAACGTATCGTTATTCATTACTCTTTAAAATGTCGTTAAGTATTTATATATAATAAGGTCAGATGCATTACCATTCATTAAACAACCCCTCTTTTAGTCTAGAAGCAACCTTCAAATATAACAATGTAACTGTCAAAGTATCATTATTCTTATCGATCTGTGTACAGTAAGTTCAGCATTGAATGAGGTCAAATCTATTTTCATTGATTGTAAGATCACCTATGGTCACTAACATTGCCATTTTGAATGGTCATAAGTTGCAAAATTGTCCAGTCAATCTCCCTAGATACTGTAGATATGACCTAACTTGTAACACAAACCCATGAAAGTCAGTCGTTAAAAGTTTTTTTCCGTAGTAGGGTGCTTTGTGGAGCTACAGTGTATGCAACTGGCAATTAATTATTTTAGGGAAATATGGTGGAATGTGGCAGGCTTATGTTTGATGTTGGACAGTGGGAAACAAATGAGTTGGTGGTAAATTAATATCAATGTCATCATTCCCATTAAAATATATGCAAAGTATTAGTTTTGTCATCAATTTTTGAAGTATTAATTGACAAGGTAAATGCATAGTTTCTCAAACTTAAAGTAGAAACTGATGTTGTGGACGTAAACTACAGTTCAGTTTCTAGTGCAAAATTTTTGAAGCATATTTTACAGTTTGTTACATTCATCATGGTTCTTCCAGTTGATGACTATTTGTCAGGCAAGCAAAGAAATGAGAAGCGGGACTCTCTTCCTCTGTAAAGCTACGGTATCTCTCATTTGGCAGGTGATACTGCAGGTATAAAGTGAGGGTTAGATGTACAGTAAATAGGAGGTACAGTAGGTACATGTATCAGGGCTGGTGGATTCCTAAACCGGGGAGTTTTGTGCATTTTGTGGAAGTGAAGATTTACACAAGTTGTATAGTTTAGCATTGAAATTGTTCAAAAAAAAAAAAAAACAAAAAAAAAAAAAACCTTTTTACACTCCTACTCTCCTCACCTTGGTACTACTGTTTTATCGAGCAACCCTATTTACAGCAGAACATCTACAGTATTATCAAGTATATGAATCCTACAATTGTAGTACAATGGTGGCAAAATCCCTAATGCACTCTATGTTTGCCATGTCAGTAGCTCCTTTTAAATATTTCAGAGGATATGCATGTTAAATGCACTGTAAATCTAAAAGTTAATTGTGTATGAATTGAAGGCAGTAGGCAGTCAGCTCAAAATTTGCTCTGAAAATTCAGGAAACCTTGCAAATCTCCTCTTATTATATTCCAAGCACCTCTGAAGACATTTTGAACATAACTATTACGAACAATAGGTATTAAAGCAAGGAGAAATTGTCCTTGAATTTTACAATTCACTAACAAAAATATTGTCACATGATCAAAATAGGCCATTTGATGGGCCATACTCACTCTGATTGGGGTGACTGCATTTAATTCCCTTTAAAGGGGAGAATGCAGTCACTCCAATAAGGAATTGTATAGTAGACTATCCTATTTCCTGAATGGCTCTTGAGAATCATTTGACAGCTAGTATTTATCTCACTCAGTTGTAAAATTTACAAAGAGCAACTGCTTGGTTTACCTTGAATGCAATATTGATGTCTTAAAATATCATAAAAGATACTTGGAAGAGAATTGAGCTATTGTTTCGAAATAAGTTTGGGGCGACTGCTTATGACTTTTAAAGAGCTAATAATCTTGTCGTAGACAGTAGAAATTCTCCCTGTCAAGTTTACTTTTAGCTCATCATGCTCCAAGTTAAAAGAAAATATAAGCTGGTGTAGTTGTTACAGAGGTTCAATTGCTTAAAGACAGGCAGTCATTACCCCAAAGTACATTTTTGGTGTAGGGGTATCAAAATTCTTGGTTGCTGCTCTTTAATTGACATGCTCCATAAGACATGGCCTGAAGCAATAAAATTTTAAGGTTTGTGTCTCCACAAAAAGGAGCTTTATACAGTTATGGGAGGAACTACAAGTTGCTTAATAGTTGGGAGAACTGGAAATGTCTGGGAAGATGAGAATTGCCCTTTAAAGTTTATGGTCTGCTGTGTACACTAGTCCCAGCTGTGTTTAATTTCAGTGCGTGTAAATTTTACAGGTACTGCCATTGCAAAGGGAAACACTACTTGCCATTCACTGATCTGCACAAGTCAGCATTGACTAATCAGGATTCAGCTACGTGAATTGTTTGAATTTATGTCAACCATTGTACAGTCTGAATTGTGGATTAGGGATGGTGGTTGTGTTAGTTGTAAATATGTTTCGGGATGCAATTACAGCCCCTTTAAGAGAAACTGATTGCAGTGTAAAGAAAATTGTCTAGGTAAGCTACTCTAGAAACTGCTACTTTGTATGTGCACACATTAAGAAGCAGTGGAGAGGTTGTTTATCCCACAAGTGTCAATCATCCATTAAAGGGTTCAACAAAAATGCAAATTTATTCATGAAAACAGATGGCAAGAGCTGGTATCATATGGCTTTTAACGATATGGCTTCGTAAGCTGCCTCTTCAGTTGTGAAGTGCTCTGTGGTTCATAGATTAAACTCTTAGAACAGTTTTAAATGACATGGAACCTTAGTCTAATAGCTGCATGGTGAGTGTCTTAAATTGGTAGGAACATTGTATGGTTGTGGAATTGAAAAGGATAGGATGGGTCCTAATAGAGTTCATATGCTAATTCAAAGTCTATTGAAAGGTATAGCCAGGTAGGGTGATGCTTATCTGGTACTTGTGGGAGAGATACATTTGTTCTTGTACAAACAAAACTGTAGACCCTGCAGATTAAAATTTTAGGTAATTACATGTTTCAAATTTGAAGAGTGTGTTTGTGTATTAAATACGGTAGCAATAGCTGTAGTAATCACATTCAGGGACAAAATTCTTGATTCTCCTAGTGATTCACAATCCAACATTTTCCCATTGTGAGTCATTTCATCTTCAGCTAGCACTAACGATTAAATTACAATAATTATTGCCCAGTATTTCCTTCCTTGCTCAATAACAAAAATCTAAAGCTACTAAATCAGTTGGTAAATTTATTAAAATAGCAATTCTATCTCATCATTGGTCACACAATATATCATATCACTGGGCCACAAGTGGGTGAAAGTTGAAAATATTTCAACTCAATTCTATCGATTTGTATTGCAATGCATCCTATCATGCCTAGTGTATATTTCATTGTTTCAACTTTTTTTATCTCATTGTGTTGTGTTGTGTTGTCTCGTGTGGTGCCTGACGTGAAAGGACCTTAAAGTGTAGGCTACCTAAAGCCTACAATTTCAAAAACACTTGAAAATGATTCTGAATGGTCAAACTCCCATCCTCATAGAGCATTCCTGAGCGGAGAAATAAAGTATTGAAGCTTTTTCACTCAATTTCAACTGGTAGATTCATTGCACAATAAGTTGTGATGTCATTCTTGTGTTTCTCAAATTACCATTTTTGTGTTTCTTTGTTTTTCTGGAAGCTACTGCACCTTGTGCCAAAATGTAACCACTGTCTAAGTGTATTAAGGTGACTTGACTGTCAGCAATGTAGCAAGCTTTAAAAAGGTTTGATTTAAAAGAATGAGATTAATTTTTTAATCTCTGAAACATACATTCTTAATAAAGTAAGGTACACTTTTAAGAGTGAAATTTTGCAGATGTTTGGGTCAAGGCAGTTGCTACACAACTTATGTAAAAATTTAGGGAATCAGTTTTTGGTATGCTTAACCTGAGGATTTTAACATTTAGGATGAAAATTTTAAGGAACCTCTTGTAGGGTAGTTTTGCAAGAGCTACAATTGTAAGTCCTACAGCTCCTATAGGTAGTAAAAGTGGAACATTTTATTTAGCCCTCTTATTTTGTAAATCTCAATCTAGGTTCTGTGCTAGGTGTAGTGTCTGGAAATTTTGTGACCCTGATTTCACCGTTGTACTGAGTGTAACTCATTTTGGGATCACCAATTTTTATTGTTTTTCAAGTCTAGTACATCTTGTTTAATACAGGTTGTATGATGTTTAAAGGGGCTTATTGAGTTGATATGGATTATTTTTGTGATTGGTTTAAAGGAAATTATTGCATGACAATGCTTCTAATTGGCCTCATTTCTCATTTTTCACTTCCTTTAATTACCATATTATTGCATGACAATGCTTCTAATTAGCCTCATTTCTCATTTTTCACTTCCTTTAGTTACCATAAATGGGAGAAATTGTAGTTTTTGTGATCAGGGATTGCATAATGATTACTATGTAATGGTAAAAAGTGTCTGGTCACGAATTTGAAATAAATGATTTTAATCATTCATTACCCTGTCATTGCCTTTTCAGTTGTGAGTCCAATGTGCAAAATCTCAATAGTTTGATCATTTACCTTCAAGATGTGAGTAAATCTTGATGGGTGTGAAAAAAATCATGAATTTTGTGAGGATGCAGAACAGAACTTCAACTAGGTAGCTTTTGCATAAGTCAATGTTTCCTTTTTTTGACTCTCAAGTATAAAAACAATATCCTTTTAAGTAGCTACAGATTTGTGGAACCAAATTTTTTTTGTTTGTCAAAGTAAATGAGAAAATATTTTAATGACCCCATGAACCAGCTTGACTGTTATGATATCAGTTCTCTGTGAGTGGTTTAAAGGCATAAAGGCATGTCCTTAACCCTGGGGAGTCCTGACCTTAGCCTACCCTTGATATCTGTGTAAGAATGACAGCTTGTATAGCCTCTGCCAACAGTGATCACTATATTTCATCAGTGCGTCTGATTAACTGCTCCTGGTGACTGAGTCTTCCTGTCACCTGTCACTTAAAGTTTGGTGAAGTCTGTTGTAATTGAAGAAACAAAAGTCAATTATGATGCTGCAGGCACAGCTAATTTAAAAGAAATTGTCCTGTAAAGCACAGTTCAGTGTAACCAAAGTGGAACAACTGTTCCTCATTCTTACATGATTGTGTTTGCAATTTAGGTTTGCACAGAAGGTTGAAAAGTTTTGTAGTGTACCAAAATTGCTGAATTCACCTGGCTGCAGGCTCAGAGGGACAAGCTACAGGAAGTTGGGAATGCATTGTGCAAATGTCTCAATGATTGGGGGTTGGGGAGGTGAAGGTAAGACCTTTAAATAGCTCCTAGAGTTTTATCATTTTCTATGCTATTAAATTGTTGGTCTTTCTCAAGCACAGCTGTATGATAATTTTTTGAAGAAAACTTTTATCTGAAAATACTGTAAGTGAGGGGTAGGAGGTTTGTACACCCCCTGCCCCAGGCTTCAACTGCCCTGATAGGCCAAGTTATACTGGTGTGGTAGCACCTGTATTTTAGGTTAATCTTAACCATTATACTGTGAATGTGAGGAATATTGCAGTATATGAATACTATAGTTGGCCCAATTACTATTGAATAGTGCATAAATTTGTAATTTTTTGGCCCATACCAGCATTCTGGTGTGAGCTATTGTATCACGTGGCATCACTCTATCTGTCCACAATTGCTCAAAATGCTCCTCCCCCCACATGCTTTCATGGATTTGTTTGAAACTTGAACACAATGTTCCTTCAGTGGTGGGCCATTTGGGTTATTCAGGAATTTTTGGTCTGAGGTCCCATGTGGACCCTATGGCTCATTTCATGAAACTCTTCAAATGCTTGTCCTATCTTGTACAATGTTGATGGATTGTCATAATGTTACTCTGTTAGTGGTACCTTTAGGGTGTTCAGGAATTTTTGGTTCAAGGCCCATGTTGGGCCATAGGGTCCATTTTGTGAAATATTGCAAAATGGTCAACCCCTCTTCCAGTTAGTGTTAAACAGAATTGAAAGCCTGTCATAATGTTTGTTTAGTGATCTGTTTATGGCATTCTTGAATTTTGGTCCAAGGTCCCATGTGGGCCCTATGGCCCATTTTATGAAATTCTGCAAAATGCCCTCCAGTAATGTTAAACAGAGTGATGGCCTACCATAATGATGCGTGGTTAGTGATCTGTGAATGGTTTTTTTGGATGTTTTGGTCTTGGTCCAAGGTCCCATGTGGGCCCTATGGCCTTTTCTTTTATGAAATTCTACAAATTGCATGCTCCTACAGATTCTCTTGTACAATGTTGATGATTTGTCATAATGATATTTGGTTTGTGGTACCTTCAGAGTGTTCAGGAATTTGGGTCCAAGGCCAAAGATGGGCTGTAGGGTCCATTTTGTGAAATAGTTCAAAGTAATTGACTTTTCCTCCAGTTAATATTACACAGAGTTGATGGCCTGTTAAAGTGATGCTTGTTTATTGATCTGGGATGGTATTCAAGGCCCAAGATGGACTGTAGGGTCCATCTTGTGAAACATTGCAAGATGCTTAACCCTTTCTTCCAATTAAAGAGTCGACAGCCAGTCAGTGTTGCTTGGTTAGTAATCTGAGGTGAGATTCACTAACATTTTCATAAGTCAAAATACTTACGAACTACGTAAGAATGCCCTTAAGATGTTTTCACGAAAACAACTTACAAAATGAAGACAATAGGAAACATTTTTCGTGACTTTCCGGAAGCTGCCTTCAGGTTGTTAGAGATTTGGGGTCATAAGTCATTTGGGGTCATTTAAAGTCATATGACACTTGTACTAGTAAAGACTAGAACCCAGGGACCCTTGGTTGAAGGTACAGTATGAACTTCTGCACCATGGGTGCTCTAGTTAATTCTAGAAACTAGAGTTTTTAATGTGAAAGCACAAGTATATTACTGTAGGTCTAACAATACTGGAAATTTTGTTTTAGTAGTACATTCCATATTTTACAGTTTATAGGCCCATACATTTATCCCTAATACTTTGTTCATTTTGTTGTGTCACTTATCTTTTGCATTGCCAGTCCTAGGAGTTTTGTCTTAATCTTGTACAATTTAGCAAATTAGTATCAGCAGGTGATGGGTCACCCTTGTTGTACATTGTGTTGATGCTGATGTCTGTTGGAATGGTGAAATCCATGCCAAAGCTTTCTTTTTAAGAAGCTTTATGTTTTTGTTTCATTAAATATGTTGCCATGGGAATCAGTCAATTGGCCTCAAAAGTAGGGTTATAAACAGTAGTCATGTGGGGGCAGCTGAGTGATCCTTAGGACTTATGCCCATATTAGTTAAGTTGTCAAAGCTAGCCAATACTGTACAAGTAACTAGGCAACTGCGACCTGATATTTGAACAATAGCATCTACAGTACAGTATACTACCAAAGATGCTAAATAATGACTACCCAATATATTATACCATAAGTTGGATCCAACATGTTTTTGTTGGCCACATAAATGAGGGTCTTTTGATGCCTAGGTGTAGCTGTAGATGAGGGAAACTGCAGCTGAGCTACTGCATCTTTGGTGCCCTCGATGTCATTTCATTAGAAAAATTACTTCGCAAAGAGGTTGATGGAGTTGTCTCATAGGGATTTTTCCAGTACTGTACTCAAGCTTTCTTTAATGAGGCAAGAGGTTTTACTTCTTGTAACCTTAGAGCAGGTGTAGTTGGACTCTGTCATATGGACACCCCACGGTGGTGTTGCAAGACATATTTTAGCTAGCTTGTTGTGATCACGTTGAACACAACATTTGGATTCAGCTCCTGCTGTCCTTGGCGAGAGGTTCACATCTGTTTTAGTGTTTCTACTTTCTGATGATGGGATGTTTTGAACAGTTTGCATATTTCTGATTGTTTCTGAAAAATTTGAAATTTTGTCATAAGAAAGAGGCCACACAGCAGTAGGATTGGACATATACATACAGTACCATAGAGCGACATGTATGTGGGACATAGCCGAAGATGAGTCCTAGAGTTGAAATATGTCTGCCTGTGGTGTGAGGTATTGTATGACAGAAATTGTCAGGTTTGTGATATATAAGTATTTTTATGATGAAATAGTGTTTCCTTTCATATTGCATGGTCAATGTGGTAATTTGTGGAAATAGATCTGCTTTGAGAATGTTGCAGTGTTGTGTGTTTATTCAACTCAACAACAAAACTCATATGGTTGTATGAACATTGCATCTATACTAAAGGAGCAGTTGCCCTAAATTAAACTGTAGTATGTTTAATGATGTTATAAAGACTGAATATTATGTGTATGTATTATAGCAGTGACCCATATTTGTACCAAGGAGTTTATATATTGGTCTTGTAATCTTAACATAGGTTGTCCTCAGTGTGTGTTTTGTTCCATGTACAGTACTGTCATTAGAGTGTTGGATTTACACATTATTTTTTACATAAGTTTTAAGTAAACATTTTATGTCACACCTGTACTCTTATGTGAATTTCTTTACTTTACTGAATTACTTTCTGGCAAAGATGTTGGCAGAAGGAGCCCTCTTGGTGTAAGTACTGGGACTTCATTCCAATCTGTACATGCCCATGGTCTACTGTATTAGTGGAGATGTATGCATTCCCAACAAAAAGGTCTAATGACATGAAAACATAAAAAGACCATAAAAACCTAGAAAATAGCCACAGTTCCTGTAGAAGCTATCAAATATTGGCCATTGTACATTGTAATTTCTGTACACACTTAAATCATGAATTATCATATACAGAGTCCTCCCTATACAAATTTGTGACATGGAAGAAGGGACTCACCAAATATGGCTATTTTTTTCGGTTTTTTTTTTTTTTTTTCAACCTTCATTTCAAGGACAGTTGTGACATTGATATGTCCCAAGTGATTTATTTTGCACTAGAAGTTGTCTACTTGAAAAATGTCAACATTACTCATTAAAAGTGCTGGCATGTATTTAAGAGACACAGTAATTTACATAGGGTTAACAAAAGAAATACTAACGCTGTGCAACACTCCGCATGATTAATTTTGCATAGGCAATGAATATAACAGAAACCTTCAAATTTTGACTGAGTATATCTTAAGAATGGTAGAAGGTATATCAAAGTAATTCTAACAGATCTGTCATAAGGGGATTTTGCTCTTTTAAGTTTTAACTGCTCAGCATAACTGTGGTTTTTGGTGACATGTAAGGACACCTTGAAAGATCATCACTGCTGACATAAGACTTATTGCTGCAAAGTCATGATAACTAGACTGTCTGAAACATTAATGTTTCAAGGATTATCTGAGCTCTGGATGCTTTGATGGACATCCTGCAGGAGGTAATGAAGGCGAGGGGGTACACATGGAGTTCAGAGGCGTTGGAACTGCTACAGCAGATACGGCATCTGCCTTACCACTTTCCAGCAAATATTAATAAAAAATAATAAAAATGAAAAAAACAAAAAGGTGAAGATTGAAAAAAAAAAACCAAAAAACAGTTATTCTCACATTTTCTGATACTGAGCCTATAGTGTTACTGTAGGGTGCCATGTAGTGAGTTACTTCAAAAGTTGATAAATATAGCACCAGAATGCATCTAAGGACAAGTAATAATTCAAAAATTCCTCAAAGGGGATGGGACACCCTCCCCTTTGACCCCTTCCCCATATTAGTCACTCCTAGACCACAGTTTCGGCCGTGCCACTTAGCAAATCATTCTGAAGCCTCTGCACAAGTTTACAGTATGATTTTTCTAGCTGTATGTGCTAGATAAAAGTAAAGTTTGCCTGGTAAATTGCTGGATTGTTCCTAGTGCTTCCCACCTTGGGCACATCCCTGCATTTAAACTTGATAAAAAAAAAGAAGAAAAATTGAAATAAGAAAGTCAAGGCATGCTACAATTACTGTACGTATGGTATATGCACTTAAAGTCTGGCAGTCTCATATACAGTATGTGCACTGTACAGGCAAGGAGATGGAACCTCCTTTTGGTACAGGTACCTACTGCATTCTCCCATAGTAGGCCTACTTGATCCGTGGTTATTCTCATACCCTAAGCCTGGGAACGTAAAGGTAAAACCACATTTATGTAAGCACTAAATTCTTTGTACCTTAAAACCATGTATTGTATGGTCTGCATTCAATTGCCACTCCACCTGTCAATTTTACAAAAGGCTGTGTGACTTTGTCACGTCACAAGCCAGGAGTCACTCATGTAAATGAGGGAACAGAATACCAAGCCGTTGTTGCAACTGAACCTGTAATTCAAATGATTTGGCTGTAGAGTCGCATGACTTTTTGCAAATGGATGCTTCGGCATTCAAATTGTTAATCCTGGAGGGTATATGGAGTGATTTTACGGAGTGGTTAAGATTTGTATAAATGCATTTGGTTCGCTATAATCAGATGAATTTGCATTCTCATGTTCTGTTGTTTATGAAGACTTTGAGAATGAGAAGAGAATGCAAATGGTCATCATATCATTGAATACTTTCTGACAGCAGGCTGACTGCATGGCTAGATAATACAGTTGAGGAGTTTGAGAATTAAAATTGCTTTCCAACTTGGAAATCTGTGAAGCAGGGTGCAAATTGTAATCCCTGAATAACCTCATTCTTTGAAAAACTGTGAAGCTACTTTAGGTACAAATTGCACATCAATCAGAGTGCCTCTTTTTGTAGGTCTTCAAAAATGTCTTCAAAAAGTGTCTTCCCCTTTAAAAAGTGTATGTGGACTACCTTGGGGTTTTTATGTAGGCCTACTATTTATTGTTTTTTGATTCCTTGCCAAAGGCAGGCAAGGAATCTATGTGATGCTGACGTCGTGTTTGTGTGTAATGTGTTCATGTATGTGTGTGTATATATGGACCCAACATTTCAGACAAGGTGAGGACATTTTCTATTCAAGATGAGGTCCTCAGGTGTTGAACAATAGTCTATTGTTAAGGTTAGGGTTAAGGAAGCAAACACAAAGGAAAGAACAATGAGGTCCTCTCCTTGATAGG